>JASDQU010237144.1:15462-25821 GCA_032191745.1 Picea mariana | reverse complement strand
ACATAAAGGCTCGAGATATAGCCGATCCCCTTCGCCATTGGTAAAATACGAGGAGGATAGACGTTAACAAAGGATGAAAAGAAATCGTCGATAGCCGATGCCCGATGCACTTTATCGAGATTAGGGAAAATCTAGAATGATCAAAACAAACATTTTGACCATAATAAATTTATCCTCGATCGTTGATATTCGATGCGTTTTCGACATCGATACTTTTTCGAGGGAGCAGATCCGAGAGCACTTGGGTAGGTTTATCGTCGATCACCGATCCTTGACACTTTTCGGCATCGACAAGCTAGGATTTTGTTTTAGAATGAATAGATTAAGGAAATTCCTAAGACCTTACCTTAGCCTAGATCAGCAAATTAAGTCACTGGTCTCGAATGCAACGTGTCTTTACCAGGTAAGAGGGTCGTACAGTCTAGTTCTATCCCAAATCATTCTTGGTTCCCTAGGTCCTAGCACACCTCCGAGTCATCTTTTCCACGTCAGCATTGTACGACAAGATCGATCGACGTCAGATTTTTTGCAGCAAAATATCAACGAAAATGTTCATAGCACAATCCCAACCCCCAATCCACCCACTGAAAGAGTGACATGATGAGACCTTTTCAACATTAGATACGATCGAATTTTGGACATTTAAGGAGATAATTAACACCTGATCCCACATTAGTTTCTACCTTGTGCGCCAATTAAAAAAAAAAAATTGAAATCTTCGATAGACCACATCATCACCCGCGCCTCCGCCGTCAACCCATGATGAATTTAAGTTCTAACTCCTCTAAAGATTCGGCAGTAGATTTATTGAAATTTCATTCATAACCCGAATTGAATGGCTGATGCGACACAGTAAGGTATTCCCTGTTTAAATATCTTGAATCATTGTGAACAAACTCATTCTGTGTGTAAGATAATTCCAGAGCGTCTGAAGGAGAAAAATGAGAAAGTCAAAGACTGTATTGACCCTCGTGATTATAAAAAAAACCAGGTTTAACGAGCTTCAGAGGTATGTATCTAAGTCTGTCAATTAGCTGGTTATAATTTATACATGTTTGTCTATTTTTTTACATAGTCTCTAAACTTTTCTCAAGTTGCAGGAACAATGCCACTGAGAAATCCAACCACCAGATGTCGTCGAGGGCACCAAAGATAAAAGAACCCGAGACAGGTGAAGGTTATTCTCCAAGGACTATGAGGCAATTGGAGTACACCCCTAGGCCAGAGCCTATCATCAAGACAACAACAAAGAAAGTTTTCATCCAACCTCCGGCCTTTGGCGATATAGAGGCAAGAACTAGGGATCCCAATGGACAACTTGAGGGATGAGCTAGAATCAAGAAAACAAGTGGAAGAAATTCCACAACCGGAAGTTAGCATCTTGACAACTGATTATCAAGTAAGTACTGAGCCTACCCCTGATTCATCAATTTTAGCCAATACTTTACCTCTTAATGAGAAACAATCAGAGGCCAAGCTTTCAGGACATACAAAAGAAGTTCAAGAACCCAATCTTTAACATATATACATCGTCGGGAGCTTGGGAAACACTCTTACTTGGGGAGAGAAACAAATACCCGAACCCGTGGATGAGGTCACCAATATATAAGCCATTGCCTACAACCGAAAGAGGAAAGCCATCATGAAGAGAAACACCAAGAAGAGGAGGCTTACTTTGGATAGCTCCATTCTCATCACCACAGAGGAGAAATTGATTAGCATGGATCATGCCAAGACACCCGAGCTTATCAGCGTAGTGATGGCAATCACATATGCCACCCTAGATGGAGCAAGGAAATATGAAGAGGAGTTGGCCGCTACACTGAAGGATTTGGAGCATCTACTCCATTTGGTAAAATATTATCAAGACTCCACGTAGGCCATGATGTTCTTGAGAAGTGAATTCCAGAATGCCTACATTAAATTCACAAATGAGCGGCACCTTTTCAATGTGGGGATAACCGATTTCAAAGAAGACACCCTTATGGTGCTAGGAATGTGAAAGAACCTGGAAAGATGGTATGAGAAAGCCCATCAAGTGGTGGAAATAATTGATTACATCAACGTTGTTCAAAAGGGTCGAGATGCCGAAGAGCATAGTATTCGGGTACTAAGAGACATAAACATCGACTGTAGAAGGAAGTCAACCGAATACTGGGTGAAAATGGCCCAAGAACCTCATCAAGAGATTCAAGAGAAATGGTTCGATTGCGAAAGGAGTTGGACCAAGGTCAATCGGGCAATGAGAGACATAGGTCTCCCAGAATTCGACACACCCAAGGACTTTGTCGGCTTGCATGACATAGTGAAACTACATGCAGAACAAGACTCATCATGGACTCCAGAGATAGAAAAGGTGGCAAACATGGTGCCAAGTGAAGTACATCAGTTCATGGAGCACTCGATCAAGGCTCGGACAATGTTACATCGATTAAGTGTTAAAGTAGTCAAGTATCAGGTACGAGCAGTGGAAATAAAGGAGATCCTTTCGACTCCGATGGACCAACACAGATTCCCGTATGCTAACACATGCGAGGAACTCTTCATCAAATGGTTAGAATATGAGAAAAGTCATCCACTCAAGTGAAACAATTTGACGACTCTTAGAAGACAGATAGTTGAAAGTGCCATGTGGCGATGTTTTGTTTTACTTAGCTTTCACTTTGATAGTTATTTTTAGTTGATAATTTGTTATAAATAAGAGGATCGACCTGTTAGAAATGGTCGATGGTTTTTTCAAAACCCTCATTTTTGGAATTGTAAAGAACTATTTCCTAACTACCTTAATTGAGAATTCATGTTTAGGACTGTAGACAAACTTTTGTTTTTCATCAAAGGCGTGTGTGATTGGATCTAAGGAGTAATTACTTCTAACTTTATCTCATGAATGGATGATGTAACGAGTAAGATTTTTTGAATCTATTGATAAGTTAGCTGATTCAATATTTTATATTTCTTGTCTCTAATGATGGAAAGCAAATCGTTGTGTTAATGTGTGATTAATGATTAGAGCTAAGGAAACTATTTTTCTTTCCATTCTTTATTGCATGTATGTTTTCTTTCAATAATTGTATCTCAGTAAATAATTGGAATACCATCGAGTTGATGTATTAGTACTAGGCTTGTCGTAGGTGTAAGAATCATTGTATGCATTCTTGAGAACGAGGGTTATCCTGAGCTCAGCCTTCTTTAGTAGTTAAGATTTTCCCCTTTGTTACTCAGCTGGTTTATACTAGCACATATCCTGTATCAGACCCACCTGTAAAATAAATTACAAAAAAGAGAACGTTCAAACTAAAGGAGGAGCTTTCACAAGAAGACATCATGTCAATCACTACATAAATCCCATCGATTAATTGGTCAGATCATAAGATCTGGAGGACCATTCCACTATCAAACTTTGCAAAGTCTAATTGGGCCTCGGTGGTGGGTTTGGTTCCTGTTATTGATTTAAAGGGATTTAGGACCCCTCAACAAAATTGGCGCTAAAAGGAGGGATGAAGAATGAATGGCTGACAATATTTTTGATATAATATAATTTACACTGCCTGTAGATTCTAAAAAACCCACATGCATAGCTAGTCATTCTCAAGACAACCCACACATGTTGAGTACTCTTGAAACATGTAACTCACCCTAGTAAGAGGAATAACATTTATTCCCTGAAATACCTTACGCTCTTCCCCATGAGGATTTGAATCAGTTTAGAAGAATCACAAGAGCTTACGCTCGACAAATCAGAGCACTGCCTTTGCTCTGTTACTTCCTCGTAGAAAAAAATTAATAAGACCAGTGGTTGAAACCCTCGACAAGGTTTTTGTTCACACAGTTTAAGACCTGATAGATTTCGACCTCACCAAAATCGAACATCCCCTTAATCTAATCTCTGAAACACCAGTCAGTAACTTCTCTGAGCTCGACAATTTTTCTGACGAGGAAGGGTTTAAATCAAAATGTTAATTTTCAAAGTCGTATGACATGGAAGATAACAATGATCATAATGAATAAAGGGGAAAACCACCCTAGAATAATCAACCTTGGTTGGATAGAGATGGTCTGGCCATCCTCAGATGAGTACATAACCTTGACATCTAAAAAATTTACTCCCTAAATTCAACCCTGAAACCTCAGGATTTCCTGAAGACCATATCAAAAAATTCATACTAGCTATTTGACTGATGAATGTCCAACATGAAGATGTAGTATGTAGGATTTTCCTCTATACTTTTGGGAATTCGGCCTCCACGTGGTATTTTAGCTTTCCTATAGGGTCCATAACTAGTTGGACGAAGTTTCAAAAGGATTTTCTAGATAAACTTGTAGAAGAAACCACTATAGGAGTTTTGATGGATAAGTTGTTCGTCGCCACCATGATTTCAAAGGAGAAGGTTAAAGACTTCAATATATGATTCACCACTATCCTAAACAAATTTCAACCTGCAGCTAAACCCACTAAGGAGTCGAAGTATGCACTAACACACTCCCAACTTCCATTTCCATGTTTGTGAAGAGGGCTGCCAAAACAACCTTAGCTGAGAATTTTGAGGAAGCCAAAACAATATAATTCCAAATGAAGGGATGTAAAGAAGGCCAGGTCTTATTAGTTAAGAAGGAAGTTCAACCTCCTCCTAGGAGAGGACTCTTGTTGACCAGACCCCTAGGGAAACAAATAGAACAAGGTCCTGGAAAAGGAAGTGGAGACATAGAAGACCTACAATGCATGGTAAAGAAGTTGTCAAACGAAATCATAGACATGAAAATAAGTGTAGGGGAAGGAAATGAAGGCCAGAGGCCCTACAAAACCTTTTTTAAAATAAATCCACCATTCAAAGAAATTGAACCTCCCCCAACCAACTTAAACATAGATCTGGGAAATGTAGCATATGACTCTTTCTATACCTATCACCAAGAGAAACATTCTGAAAGAGATTTCCCACAATGGGTGCATGCCATGAATTTGATGGCCAACCGGTTTTTAGACGAGGTTTCCCTTACCGAACAATCAAGCGACTCAGCTATGAATATTACTGATCAGGAAGAAGTTGATCCACTAGAAGAAATAACCATGATGATATGGGACCCTAACCTACCAATTCCTTTCGATCATCTATTTGAGGTTCGAGAACCACCCACAGAGGTCTTGGCTATGCAAACGCAAAGTGGGGGTCACTCGGTCTCAAATGACCTCACTGTGGCCCACACTTAGAGAGGAAAACAAATGTCTGATCACCCAAAATAATCTTTTGTCTCCCAAATAACTCCTATAAACATCCATACTCGATAATATCACAAGTTAGACTACAACATAGTATACGATTTGAAAAAATTGAAGGCAAATATATCAGTCATGGACATGTGTAGAATCCCTCAGCAAAAGGAATTTCTATTACAAGCATTGAAGTCAGTAGAAAATACTACAATAAGAACTGAACAAGGATAAAATCCATCCCTCTCAGATCTAAGAAATAAACCAACTCTGAATGCTTTCTCTGAAGACAAGAAGGGAAAGCCTTTTGTCCCATCGTTCCTCTTGGCATTTGAAGTCTTCAACAAAAACCTCCACAATTGTTTGGTTGACTTAGGGGAATCCTCTAACATTATGCCATTGTATATATGTAAGAAATTAAACGTAGTCCCTCTCAGAAGTGATAAACATGTGATAAAACTAGATAGAACCCATGTGAAAGTTATGGGATAACTCAAGGATGTCATGATCAGGATGGCGACACACCTGAAATTTGTTCAAGTAATTGACATCATTGTATTAGATATCCCAAAAGCCTATGGATTGTTGCTTAGTCGATATTGGTCACAGAAGATAAACAAATACTTTAGTACAGACTAGGCTCACCTTTGGTTACAATTAAAAGGACACACAAATATGATCAGGATCAATAGGGAAATATATCTAAAACACACTGTCACCGACCTAGAAACCCTCAATGAACCCTCTTCGGTAGATTTCCCCGTGCTAGGAAATTATTCCCGTGACTCTGTTTTTAGGAATTTCTCCCCACTCTCATCTGATGTCCCTCTTACTCAAAACTCCAAAATGAATTTTCAAGAAAATTTGCCGATGGTAGCGGAGGAAACCCTCTTCTTTCAAGAACCTGTATTAAAAAACACGGAACAGATAGGAGGAAAGGATGAAAGTGGTAAGCAAAAGGAAACTGATTTTTTTCGCTCAAAAGTTTGGACCTTATACTTTGATGGATCTAAATAGCAAGAAGTGTCAGGGGTAGGGTGTATCCTTATTGATCTGAGAGGTAAACGAAATTTACTGTCCTGCAGACTAGAATTTGAATGCACAAACAACACCGTCGAGTATTAAGCTCTAGTTCAAGGGATAAAGAAATCCATAGAATTAAACGTTAACGAACTAAAGGTTTTTGGAGATTTTGAAATCATCGTCAGACAAGTTAGGAACATTATACATTGCAACTCTCCCCACCTGAGGAATTACCAACATGAAGTGCACAGAATAATAGAACATTTTGAAGCCTTCAACATTACAACGATCCCCATAACAAATAACACTATTGATTATTCTTTGGCCACTGTTGCCTCAAGGCTACCTACTCTAGAAGACTATGAATCCTCCTGGTTCACAGTGGAACTACTCTACAAATTGTCGATGCCCAACATATTTCTAATTGGAAGGTCTTTGAAGGAGATGAATATATCATAAAAATTTTAACCAATCATGATAATTTTAAAGATCTGGCTATTGATGATGAAGTATTTCAGGAGAAATTAGTAGAGCACAATCCCCATGTACAAAAACCCGAAACAGATCAATCGATTGACAAACCAAGGTCTCAGATGATATCGAAAGGGGTATCTAATTTAGAAAATCCTTTTGACTTAAGGGAAAGATTCAAAGGGTCAAAGAACACAAAGACAGGGAGTTCCTGTCCCATGTACGAGACTATAAATCTAGGAAACCTGGAAAACCCCAAGAATATAAATCCTAGCAAGACAATATTTATAGAAGAAAGGAAGGCCCATCTAAAACTTTTCAGAAAATATCAAGATGTTTTTGCATGGTCATACTGAGATCTGAAAACTTATGATACTCGTATCAGTCAACACACAATTTCGTTAAATCCCATATTGAAACCCTTCCAACATAAGATTTGGAACTACCACCCATCTCTGGAACCCCTCATGTGTTAAGAGTTAAAAAAATTACTAGATGCTAAAATCATCTTTCAGGTTAGACACTCTGCTTGGGTAGCAAATTTGGTTCCTGTTAGGAAAAAGTCTGGGGAAATCCATTTGTGTGTGGATTTCAGGAACCTCAACAGAGCATCAGAAAAGGACAACTACCCAGTCCCACCAATGGAGAGACTCTTGCAGACCATGTCCAATTCTAAGATTTTTTCTCTGCTCGATGATTTTTCAAGTTACAACCAAGTTCCAGTTTCAGAGGAAGACAGTTTGAAAACTACCTTCCGAACCAAGTGGGGAACCTTTGCTTATAAATGCATGCCCTTTGGGTTAATCAATGTAGGGGAAACCTTCCAAAGGGCCATGGACGTAGCGTTTTGGGGACTAATCAACAATTGTGTAGTAGTCTATTTGGACAATGTGACTGTGTATTCAAATAACAGAGAAGATCACATCCAACACTTAACCCATATTTTTGAAAGGTGTAGAAAATACGGTATATGCTTAAACCATAAGAAAACTATTTTTGGTGTCGAGGAAGGGAAACTACTAGGTCATATTATATCCCAAGCAGGAATTCACATAGATCCAGAATAGATTAGGGCCATAGCTCAGCTTCCATTACCCCACAACAAAAAGGCTATGCAATCCTTCTTTGGGAAAATCAATTTTGTAATAAATTTCACTCCCGATTTCACTGAAACTATCAAACCCCTACAAAAAATGATCCACAAAGATGTTGAATTTAAGTGGGATGATGAACAAAAAAGTTCTTTTAGCAATAGTAAGACTACAATTTCTCAAGCTCCAGTGTTGCAAAGTACCGACTTTAGAAAATATTTTTTCCTCTACAATTTTTCTTCCAACCAATCGTTAGTTGCAGTATTGACTCAGAAGGATGATGACAACAATGAGGCCCCGGTCTCATTTATGAGCACTAATATCCAAGGGGCTGAAATAAATTACCCTGCTATAGACAAGTAGGTGTTGAAAAGTCAACAAGAAATGTGTGTCTAATTTATTTTCCCCTTAAATAAATTGGGCAATAAATATTAATCTATTATCTCATTTATAACTGAGTGAGTTGGAGTCGGATGTGTAGTTATGTGAGTTGTAAAGTAGTTTAACTCAGTTAAGTGAGTTAAGCCCAGTTGTACTAGTTGTAACTAAACTTGCACTAGTGAGAGTTCAGTGAATTAATTATTAATTAATTCACAATCAGTGATCTCACATGCAACTGAAGATTTACCACGGTTAACTACATGCATGTCAGACCTAGTTGAGATAACAGGTGAAAGAGACAGTTTGGCTATCAGTTGTGATTTGAGTGAAATGCACTCATGCAATCACACGTGCAGTGGATATGCTTATGAGCATGTGCACACTAGGCAATTCGAATTAATTGTGAGAATTCCAATTGCAAGGATTGTGCAGAGGAGGCAGGCCGTCTAGAGACAAAATATTGGCACATGTATTTGTTGATTTTTGTATGACAGTGTGAGACGATTGTATTGTACTGAGAGCTCTTAGATTAGAGTTTTGTATGAGATCATTTCATGATCCAAATGTACATAATATATGATAGTGGGTTTTTTATCTTTACACTTTCCCGGAAAAACATCTGTGTTGTGTGTTCTTGATATTTCACTTTGTGATCGTGGTTTAATTTCCGCATATTAGTAGAAGCGATTCTGTATTTAACAATGGCATATAGTTGTTAGATCAGGAGAATCTAGGAAATACTTAATTTTTATTGAAAATTTCTACATGGTATCAGAGCCATGGAGCTACGACAGAGCCACGGAGCTATGGAAGTGAGGTGAAAAAATTGGTTTATTTTCGTAGGTCCCGTCTCTGGAAGGGTGCAAACTTTAGTGCCAAAGACTACGTGGATTTATAAGAGCAGAAATTCTCACACCCTACTCAAAGGAGAGGTGAAAACTTCTCTAAATATTCTTGCAGGCTGCTCAAGGGAGAGGTGGGAACCTCCCTCACCCCATAGTGCATTATAGTGTGAACCTCCCAGTCATGTTCGCAGGCTATACATAGGTAGGGTGCGAACTCCCCTTAGGCTACTTAAAGGTGGGGTGCGAACCTCCTAGGGAAAGAGGGATTGCAACAGTTGAGTTTGTGGTTGGATAAAATTCGAATTTGCGGAAGAAATTTCTTGGTGCTACAGTTGATTTGAGACGAAATGGCTTTCAATGGCTTGAGGTTGGAGTATGCACTCGAGGGCAGCTTGAACTACATTTCTTGGAAGGACAGGATGGAGGCAGTGCTCGAAGACAATGACTTAAAGGAATACATTGACAAAGATATTCCTAATCCGGATGAGACAGACACTGCAAATCTTGATGCATGGAAAAATAAAGTGGAAAAGGCGAGGAGGATTCTGTTGGAAGGTTTTGACGGATCTGTTCCAAAACAACAACGACCATAGGAAATTGCCGCTCAAAGATAAACTTAGGAAGATCAATATGGAGAAGGGCGACTCCATTCCAAAATACCTCACGAAGTTTGTCCAATGTCAGGATGAGCTTGGAAGTGTGGGACTAGTAGTCGCTAATGATGATTTGGTGAGCTTGACGCTCCTAGGACTTCCCAAGAGTTGGCACAGTTAACAAGACTCTATCAATGGAAGGGAAAAACTGCCAGATTGGGAATGAATATTGTCAGATCTAGTGCAGAAGGAGTTCAAGCGGAACACCAGAGATGGATCTTCATCAAAGCGTGATGATGAAGAGGATTTTTCTTTGGTGGTTAAGGCAAGGAAAGGAAAGGGGAAGAAATTCCATTCAAAATCCGAGTCTAAAGTCAAGAAGTTGGATTTGTCCAAAGTGAAGTGTTTTCACTGTCACAAACATGGGCATCTCGCTACTAACTATCCACAGAAGAGGAAGAACAAGAAGGTTGTTGGAACTGCAACCGGTGAGGCCCTTGCCTCACAATTTGAACTTGACTTCTCTTTGATCGCATGCATGGCATCGGGATCAGTGTGGTATTTGGATAGTGGCGCTTCCTTCCACATGACGAGAGATGGAGAGTCTTTCAATGACTTGGAGGAGAAAGATCTAAGAATGCATATTGAGCTTGGCGATGATGGACGATACAGTGAGATAGGCATTGGTACCATTACCTTTCAGAGGGAGTCAGGTAAACCATTTCAATTGAAAAATGTTATGCATGTTC
>JASDQU010237143.1:0-15087 GCA_032191745.1 Picea mariana | reverse complement strand
AGTTAAACATCATGAGATCACCACATTTTCATATAAGGATGGAGGGTGACTCAGCCAATGACCACTATGGAAATAATGGTAACCCAATGTGACTTGCATGGAGCCAAACCATGGTTATACTAGAATTGAATACCTCATGATGAGCTCCACCTTGAAATAATTACTTTGAATCAATTGAGCCACCCCGCTAGGGATATATAAATAGGTGGAGCCCAAATGAGGTGGCTCAATCGATTCAAAGTAATTATTTCAAGGTGGAGCTCATCATGAGGTCTTCGATTCTAGTCTATCCATGGTTAGGCTCCAAGTGAGTCACACTAGGTTACCACTATTTCTATAGTGGTCATTGGGTGAGCCATCCTCCAATCTCTCTCTCTCTCTCTCTCTCTCTCTCTCTCCAAGGTGTGTTTCCAATGGGGAGGCCATATCTCACATGTTCAAATCCACATGCATACACACACATATATACATATATAAAACAATTGGTTGAACCATGCAATTGAGGAATGATGCCGATGGGGACACCATATGTCACATGTTCAATTCTAGTGGATTCCCTTGGAGTAACTAGCCACTACTGTAGTTTGTGGTCTACCTTGATATTCCATGGAAGATGATATTTGTACTGAGGTATGCATTTATAAATAGATAGGGGGTATACAATTCATGGGGAGAAATGATATTTGATTAATCCATACCAATATAAAAGAAAATAAATATTCGTGTATACGCTTTGCATTCCAATATTATTGTATTTCCATTCTAGGTTGTGTAATGTATTTCTTAAATATTTGGTGAAGGGATGAAGGTGGTCCTCTATATAAAAATGTATTTCATTGTAAGGAAAAATTGTAAAACATTAAAATTTCATTACGATAAGCAAAAATTGTAAAAAATTATAAGTTTAATAGGAGAAGGTGAAAGTTACACAAATTTTAGTTTAAAAAAATGTTCCTATTGATTAAAAACATGAGTTTTGACTCTACATGAACATTGAGATATGTTCTGAATAGAGTGTTTAGAGTCAAATTAACAATGACAGGACTGTATGTTTATGAACTTGTTTATGTGTGTGTGTGTGTGTGTGTGTGTGTGTGTGGTTAAGTCCTAGACAAAGCCCCATAAAACTCCCACGTTATGTATAAAACCCCTTATTAATACCCTTATGGAATTATTACATTTTATGTGGTATATTTGTATGTTGGCTTTGAACCCCTTCATCACACCCTTTCATTATAATTGTTCTCTTTGTCTCTTATATATATACCAAGGAGACCTAATCTTGGGAGGATATTATCACAATTCATATTGCATTATGAAGTGGATATATTGTAAAAGAAAGTTTCCCCCGCGAAGTGGACTGTATTATTTGACTTCTTATCATTTTTTAAGGCATTGGATCATAACATTTGGTATCAAAGCATTGATCCTAGGTTTTTTCTTCTCCAAGAAAGTCATGTTATCCTTTTCTCTATAGAATTATTTTGGGAAAATTCAAACAATGAAACTTGGAGATTATTTAGAAGATGTTGTAAGGTATCTATGGTAAAAATTTCAACTTCTGGGTCATTATACTTTCATAGATACACGTTAAGGAAGATCAAGTTTCTTACTAGTCCTATTACTAGTCTCAAACAAGTGTTCTGAGTAAAATCGTCATATCTTCTTCAGATGATCCAAATTTAGTGAGACTAGTTACATTTGAAAGAGGGAAATTCTTAGTATTTTGGGTACAATTTTCAGATTCACATATCAAATATTGGAAATGTGGCATTATGTGCAAGTTCTCTCTCTAGAAAAGTCCAAAAAGAAACTAGGTTTGAGAAATTTATCATAACTTTCACTTGACACATAAAATTTTGGTTAGACTTATGGCATTGAAAAGAGGACATATCAAAGTACTGCAAGAATCAATTTTAGACTCAGAAGGGTCGAAATTGTAGAAAAATATAAAAAGCAAGGTCGGCTAGGAGGACGGTCTCCAAATTAAGGGTTTGAAAGGTATGCACCATACAATTGACATACATTTTTATTAGAATATTTGTTTTGGGTGATTCAAAATTTGTGATAATGAGCAAAAAGAGGAGCATTAGTATTTTGTCACATGGCTCCAATGGCTCCTCCAAAAATTACTTCACCCACTAAACCTCCAGAGAGCTCAACGATGATTCAAGATGAAATCCAAGAGATTTATACCTAGATGGACAAGAAGATCACTACAAATAGGGAATAGATGGAGAAAAAGATAGATGAAAATAAAAATAGGGAACAAAAAATCCAAGAGATTTGTAACTAGATGGACAAGAAGATCATTGAAAATAGGGAACAAATGGAGAAGAAGATAGATGAAAATAAAAAGGAAATACAAAATTCCCTAAACGAATTGAAAAATTCCATGTCTTCCATGTTCTTTTAGGATCTAGATGAGAGACTCCCTAAAGGAGATATCAAAATGAAAGGAACACATGAAAATAAAGGTAGTATTCAGGTTGGACAACCTGCTAATAATAAGCAATTTTCAAGTTCATTTAACTCTAATAGTGGAGTTAATTATGGTAGGGGTCCTAAATTCAACTCTCCCAAAATTGAATTAAATAAATTTTATGAAACAAAGGTCTTTACAACTTTGAACATTGAGATAAAACCCTATCAATGGTATCAATGAGTAGTTAAAAGGAAAGCCTCATTTTACCGTTATACTTAGGGTCTATTTATAAGAGACTTCGACGCACAATATGAGAAATTTTGGGAACATGACTACTTGAGTCAGTTGACAAGAACCAAGCACTTAGGTGATATTGAAGATTATAATTCATAATTTTAGGTATTTTCCACAAGGGTGGATGACATAAGTGATGAACAATTGTTGAAAAATTACATGGGTGGATTAAAAGAAAACATGAAACATGAGATTTTCTTAATACATCTTGCAAATATTATGAAAGTTATGCAATTTTCTCGTCATATTCAAGCCAAGAATAAGGCTACATACAAGCCTACCATGGGAACATACACAGTAAGAAAACATCATTTTGGGGTTCATAAGACAACCATACCTCAACCAACAAGGTTGACACCTCAACAAATGGATGAACGAAAAGAAAAGGGACTATGTTTCAATTGTGGAAGCAACTAAGCAAGGGGAATAAATGCAGTGAGAAGAAATTATTCTACATAGACAATGAAGTGGAAGAAGATCAATAATTGGAACTATGATAAGATCTAGAGATAGAAGAAACTACTCCAACGATCTATTTTCATGCATTGGCCAACATCAGTGTTTCAAAAACCTTCAACATAGAAGCATATATCATTTGAGAAAAAAAAGGTAACATTGTTGATTGATTCTAGTAGTACCCATAACTTCATCAATTGCAAATTAGAAAAACATCTCAATTGCTTTGTATATCCAACACCATATGTCCAAGTAATGATTATGGAAGTACCATGAATTGTTATGGGAATTGCCATAGTATTAAGCTCAATATGGGGGGAGTATTTATTGGATAGTCTCATGCTTTCCATCTAATTGGGTGGTGTTGGTGTTGTATTAGGGGTCCAATGGTTACAATCCTTGGGAACAATGGTCCTTAATTTTCAATATCTTTTCATGAGATTTTTCTCGGAAGGAAAGGAAATTGAGCTTAGAGGTATCCAAGGGAAACCCTCTAAAGTTATAAGCTCTCACAACATGACAAAATTACTCAAAAAGGGACACCATGGTTTAATTGCACAATTGAGCTCAATAAATGTTCAAACATTTATAGACTCTGCTCCAATGGATCTCCAAAAACTTATTAATAGTCATTCCAAGGTATTTGGAGAGATGCCTAAGGGTCTTCCACATACTCAAGATCAAGCCCTTGTTATTCATCCGCAACAAGGAAGTGTACATCCAGTCTTCCATGTTTCTTTCTTAAAGAAGATAATCAATGACAAGATCCCGATGCAAACTATTTTAACAGAGATGAATGGACAAGGGAAAACCATACTAGAACCGAAAACAATCCTTGAAATAAGTATTAAGAATATGTAAAATCGAGCTATTACTAAGTACCTCATCAAATGGAAGAACCTACCAATGGAAGAGGCGACATGAAAAGATGATTTCTTCATGCATACACACCCGCGGTTGTCGAGTGTTGAGGACAACACTTGTTTGAAGGGGAGGGGCATGTTAAGTCCTAGACAAAACCCATATTATGTATAAAACCCGTTATTAAACCCCTTATTGAATTATTACATTTCCTGTGTTATATTGTATGTAGGCTCTCAACACCTTCATCACACCCTTTCATTATAATTATACTCTTTGTCTCATATATATACCAAAAAGAATTAGTCTTAGAAGGATATTATCACAACTCATATTGTATTATAAAGTAGAGATATTGTAAAACGAAATTTCTCCTTCAAAACTTAATTGCATTCTTTGACTTCTTATCATTTTTTTAAAATGTTGAATTATATATATATATATATATATATATATATATATATATATAAACATGTTAATGTATTATAGAGACTACTCTATTTTAAATTTAACACTACCACAAAAATGCAATGTCATGCTACAAAATACTTATGCAATTAAGAAACCATAGAGATGAAAGTTGTCACAAACACACAAGAATATCATTGAGACCCTTAAACCTTGAGGACGGGATGACAACAACACTTTGCTTTTATTAATTGGTTCTAACACCCATTGAACACAAAATTATTTTTGGGATTTATAATTTTTTTTTTAAATATATAAAAGAAAAAATGTTCATGAATAAAGTACCTTATTATTTTAAGTTTGTATATTTTTAGTAATATATGTTATAGATAAAAGTTATTTTCCTATATTATTGTACAGTTTTTTAATCTTTTGTGGTTAATTTGATTTTAGAAAGAAAAAAAATATATTATTTAAAAAAAATGGCGGATGGAACAAAATACCTATATATTTTGACATAATTGACGATAATAAGAACAAAATAGTACTTGCCTCTTTAGTTAAACGTCATTTGTCATTAGATAAGGAGTCCATGGTTTTCTATGAAACAATTTTCAAGAGACACTCATTTTTGTCATTAAATACCGAGTCCATGGTTTTCTACCAACCAATTGTCAACAGACACTGGACCTGACCTTACTGGTTATTTAGTGGTGGGTATAAAAATTCAATTTCTTTTTATAAATAGATTGAATGATTATGATTGTAGTTTTCAGTATGGTAATTATGAAATTTAAATAATATTTAACAAAATTGATAATTCCAGTTATATTATTATTATTCTTTAAAAAATGAAATATATGTATGAAAAGTTTTAAAGTTAATTTTACAATCACAAATTGATATCCATTTTAATATTAATTTAATAATAAATTGTTTAAATTAATTAATTAAACCAGATACTACTCTAGTAGCAATTTAATCTCTTATCGTTCAAAAAATTCCTCTCCTAGGTAGTATACGCATATATGTTTCTGCTGTAAGGGGTATTTTGTTTTTTAATCTTGAATTCGAGATATTTAGAACTAACACCTAACTCCAGTAGGCTTTAGATTCCCTACCTTCTGGCCTTTAGCACACCTACCTTGATACAGCAGGCAATTCCGACCTTGACTTTTGCTTTCATGTCCCCACTAATTTTAAGATATTTCAGGTACAGTGATCTCGGCCCTTATCTCCTCCAGCTATATCATGAGTCTAATCGTCCTATATAAGGAATGCTCTATCTAATCACACCTAAGTAGGAGAAGCATTAATAGGTACATGAAGCAGCATGACACCAAGGGGGCAACTGTTATGATGGTTCTGCAAGGAAATAGACTGGTGTTGCCCCTGGTGTCATGCAGCTTCTTGTTTCTATTCATGTACAACCAATGGAATCCCAAAGCTTCAGCAGCTTCCTCTCTTGTTTTTTGTTTTACTTTGTTTTTGGCTTCAGCAGCTTCCTCTCTTGTTTTTGTTTTGTTTTACTTTGTTTTGGGCTTTCTGATTTGCAATGAGAAGACAATGATGATCTGTAAGTTTTTTTTTTGGTTTTTTCTTGTAAAAATGATCTGGAAGGAAAAAGAAGATTTCATAGCTGCATTTACTCATTGAAAAACAATCAGACCTTCCATATCCCTTCCTGCCAACCCTAAGTTGTGAAGCAGATTTTTTTTTTCTTTTAAACCCAATACTTATATTAATAAAAATGGATCGATCCAATTATAATGTAGATTCTCAGACCCTTCTGAATTATGAATTGAATTATATTGGGGGATGATTTATATGATGTGTGCAAACTTTCCCCAGGCTGGTGGAAAATGCAGTAGTTGTACTACAAATGTGCAGCTTCAGAGCTACCAACATCTGCTTCGCTGGTTCTGGACAATGTCAAGTCCTTTCTCTACAACGAGGACCCTGCAGCGGTATTTAAGCCATCCGTTTCTCTCCACTGATGAGGTATTTAAGCCTTGAATTTCCCCTTATTGGATTCCAACTAAGGGCTGTGTAATATTTGTGAATAAGACGTAGATTATATTGCATTATTTGAAATTTGATTTATAGATATAAAATTTTATTATTAAGGTTTTTTTTTAACTGGAATATGTAAATTTTAAGTAGAAAATAATCTGTAAGTGAGTGGTTTGATCTTATATTTTAACAGGTTGTTAGATACTTGGTTGTGAGAGATTTTTTCCAATTAAGAGTTATAGAATGAGTCGTCGAATTATCTGAGATTGGGATATTTGCTCAACTAATATATCGAGTGATCATAGTAGTTAGTAGTTTGTCTGATTGTTGTATTTATATGTATCATTACATTGATTTAATAGAAAACTTTATACATTATTGGTGTGTAATACTCTACTGTCCAGTTTTAATAGAAAGACATTGTTTCATAGCTATATTATTTGCACGATCTCTTGTAATTCCAGTGGGTCGGATTTCTGAAACTATCTGAAAAGAAATACGGTAGTATCAGGAGATTTTTTATAATGTTAATGAAGAATAGATTGTTCACTCTGAAGCACCAGGAATACTCGATAGCACAGAATCGAGAGAAAGTATTCAACATGCATGCCAGCGACCATTCTCGCGTCTTCTCAAAGCCTGAACAGCTCTACAATCTCCTCAACTCTGTAAAGATACTTCAATAGTATTCATCATCTCTGTTTGTTTTAAGCGAAAACGAGAGATGACAGAGGACAGTATTGATGGAAATTAAGTGATTCAATAAATTCAGCTGCCTTTCTTGTTCTATACATTCTTTATATGGAATCTCTCTCGACTTCACCATCTCGTCCCTTCTATAAATACAAGAGAACATAAATAGTAATTTTTTAATAAATAACAAAACATAAATAAGAATAGACTAGTCTGTAAATATATTACCTGCGAACATTGGGAGCTTTCTTTAAACTCTAACCATGAAAATCGTAATTAGAATTAAAAAATATTATTTATTTTGAATATTGTCTTAAACATTTGAACCAAATGCTTTGGATATCAGTTTGTAATCTTTGTTAAGTAAAGGGTGAGAAAGTGAAAGGTTGTAAAATAAAAAATTATAATAAGAATTTACATTTCTTTTAATTTACTGAAAAGCATATTAATTTTATGAGCATTTATTTTTGTATTTAAAAAATTAATAGAAGGATATATATTTTTGTGGTGATTGAGTTGTGTAAAAGAATGCAACTCATATTTATAATTAAAGTTTTATGGGATCTTCATAAGGTATGATTATTTTCATTATGAACTATAATAAAAAAAAAAATTATAATAAAAAACAATATTTAAAGAAGTATAATGAAATTATTTTTATCATAAGTAAATGGAGTTATTGCTATTATAAGAAGCCCCATAATCATCTAAACAAGCATGGCTTATGTCAAATAAGTAGGTGCAACAACAACTAAATTACAAACATAAAAAACATAATTGAAAATGTTAAGATGCATGATAATGAATCCATTAATGATTTTATCACAAAAATGCAAAATGTTGTTTATAAAATGATGTCAATAGCATTTCAAGCCAAGAATTCTTGAATTTTTTTTCAATAGTGGTGAGCCTAAATTTAAAATGGTCATACAATAATACAATATTAATAAATTGAGTGGTTACTTGTTAAATTTTTAATAAAACAATGTAAATGATAAAATGGAAATGTCGTTTTACACGGTTTATAAGAAAAGGGATAAATACAAAACAATATCATAACCAAAATGATCAAAATCGGAATAGACAATATCAAGATAATTCATATCAATAGAATTCACATAATCATTACGGAATTGCATCCACCTCAAAAGATAGACGAAGAAGTCCAAGTAAATATTTTTGAAGAAGAGGTGGAGAAGGATAAATATTTTTGAAAAAGAGGTGGAGAAGGATCTTGTGTGGAAAAGGAAGGAGAAGAGATGGGTCTAAAAAAATATTAGGTGTACAATGTTGCTATTGTAACTAATTTGGTCATTTTGAGAAAAATAAACTAGAAATGAGAAACTATTTATGTTTAGTTTAATTGTGCATAATGAAGAAAGTAAGGCATGATATTGAAGGATGCTCAACATTTATGACATCTTAGGAGGCACTATTCACAAGAATAGATAGAAATTATTCTTGTAAAGTTGTATTTGGAAATGATAGTGCACTAGAGGTTAAAGGAAAAGGTATAGAGGTTATCCCAACAATGAATTGAAACAAGTTATTGATGATACATTGTTGGCACTAGCACATAAAAAGACCTTACATTTCTTAAGGAAAATAATGGAGTGAAATTACAAGTTAGTATTTGATAAGAAATAATGTGTAGTCATAGGAAAGCTTAATTGAAATGCAGTTGTAGCAAGAGGAGAAATGATTGCAGATAGAATTTTCAAACTCATTTTTCCAACCACTGAGTCAAATTCATATACTTCTCAATAGAATGGTATTGTAAAATGGATGAATAGGCCAATTATTTAGATGGATAAAAGTATGCGAAAAACAAAGTAGTTCATACAATAGTGTACACATTGAACAAGTGTCCTATAAGAGCAATTTTGGATTTGACTCCAAATGAAGCATGGTCAGGGTATAAACCTAGTGTTGCACAAATGAGTATATTTTGATGCATTAAAAGTAAAGAGGATGAAAATGGATGATAAAAGCATTAAGTGTATTTTTTTTCAATATAGCATAAAAACTAAAAGTTATAGGTCATTCGATCTCAAATAGAATAATATCATAATGAAAATAAATATTGTGTTTGATGAGAAAGGAATTTCTTAGATAGAACAAATTTAAATTGAATTAATAAAGGATGAAGCAGTGATTGGTGATGAATCTATTTCTAAATTAGCTAATATAGTCTAGAGGATACCTAAGTGGCTAGTCACAGGACATTCAAAAAATAACATTTTGGATAGAATTTTTGAGAGAAGAGTCACCATATCACAAAGCACAACGAACTTTGACTATATGACACAAGTAATGAATATGGATGAACTATGGAATTATGAAAAAGAATTAGAAAAGAATGAATGGAACGAAGCAATGGAAGCAAAATTTAATGACTTGGTAAGAAATGATACATGGAACTTGGTCATTTCACCCAAAGGAAAAGATGCAATGGATACTAAATGGGTGTGTAAAGCTAAGTATAAATAAAATGGTACATATGAAACTACAAGGAGAACACCTTCTAGAGGAGGTTTTTGCGGAGGTTTTTAGTGTTACAAAATTTGACAAAAAATTCAAAAAAAACCTCTTCTACAACCTCCTCTATTGATTGTGGGGGTTTTAAAGAATGGTCCATATAACTAAAAAAAACGAATGAGTGGAGGTTGTAGGAGATGTTTTTTTTCGGTGCTTTTATTGTCAAAATGCATTGGTGAACTCTTTACAAACCCGCCCAAGTGCATTAATATAATACAAATGCACTGGTGCGTTTAGAATTATTGTTCACTGGTTTCTCCTATTTCGTTGTATGTAGAGCATTGATGCTCTTATAATTTATATGCACTGTTTTCTCTTTATTTTTGTATGAAGCACTGATGCTTTTTTATTTTTGTATTCCCCAACACATTTAAGTTATAGTGTGCACCGATGTGTTTGAGTTATCATGAGCCCTAATGTGTTTAATATAATGTGCGCCCTGGTGCATGTATAATTAGTATGTATCGATGTTTATTTTACCATGTACACCGAAGGGTAGTGAAATTTCAAATATTTGAGGTGAGATGTGAGTGTCATTATTTTTATTAAGCATCAATGTGTATAATATACTAAAAGCATCGGTGTGTACATTATATTTATATCCCCAGTGCATATGATAAAAGTAATGCACTGATGCATACATTATATTTAGTCCCCAAGTCTATATTTTAAACATGATCACATTACAATTTTGAAACAATAAATATTATTGTAGGTTATGTAATTTATGAAACAATGTTTTTTCTCAATAGTTTGTACCAATGCAATATTATAATTAATGTACATCGGTGCATATGACTCCTTAAAATGAACTGATTTCTATATTCTGGCACACAATATCTAGTGAGTTCATAAGAATATAGTGCATTGATATCACAGGGTCTTCACTTAGTGAACCTTTGACATAACACATGCATTCATGGGATATTAAATAACACCCCTAATATCACTATATATTGATAAATACCTCCCAAAATCCTTTTGTTGAACCCCCCTCCCAATACATATTTCTAATAAAATAAACTCTTATTTTAACTAGATACCCCTTTTTTATACCCCCCAATACCTATAAACCCCTTGATACCCCACACCCCCCTCAATACCTGAAATATTTTGACCTTATTTTTCACAATTAAAAAACGAGTGGTTCTGCAATTGAAACCATGGTATAGCTTGTGAAGTACATGGAAATTGGTGGTTGATTATGGAAGTTGGATTGGCGTGGGTCCAAACCACCTTCGATAACCTCCACAATTATGTGCTAATATCATGTCTAGGGTCCAATCCGAGAGCTGCACATGACAACAAAATTGACGTCAAGCCAAATCATCAAAATAAAAGTCGTGAGGAGAAGCAAAACACTAGCAGACCACAACCAGTCATCAGATAATAAAGGGTCAGTTATGATCGAGACAGAGAAGCTAGATGATAGTCGATGGGTACAGAATTGAAGTTGCAGGTCCATTCCTTGCAACATCATAATCAGGAATTGGAGAAACTATACTCCAGACTGGAGAAGGAATATCGGGGACTCCAGAAAAAGAACCAGAAGACCTACCTCTTCCTCAAGCAGATAATGTGAAGAAGCTACCAATACATCCAATTATCCTCTAGTGGCCTCCAACAACGTGCATGGATACCATTTCTCGATACAGAACTCATTTATGTCACTCCTAATTAATTCTGTCAAATCTAAGTTTACTCCAGCATATGCATCAGTCTAGTTTATCATTAGTAGCAATTTTTAATTGTTCAAAGGTCAAGATTGTTTCGATTAAGTTAATAAGTGGTATTTTATGTGTGATAAGAACCACTCTTTTTTATTAATTCAAGCTCGAATTATACCTTAATATACTCCAGCAGTGTTTTAGTTAAGTTAATAAGTTGTTTCACAACTGGTGGTGTATAGTTAATCCTCAGTCCCAGATGGACAAGAGCCTCTGCAACTCTGATAAATATGCAATTTTTGTATGTTTTGAGGGTTGATTTTTTGGGAAAAGAAGATCAATGCATCAGTTGGTTGAACCTGTTCTATGCATGGATTAAATCTCTCTACCTGGTGAATATACTCTTGATGACAGTGTTTTGTCCAAATATTCATGTGTTTTTTATCTTATCTTGAATGCATTTTTTGATCTATTCGAAGTGCAGTTCATTTACTTAAGCTATTGTATAACTTATCTTTACTAATATGAAACCTATAAAAAAACTAATGCTTTGGTGAATATTTTTTTTTATTGCAACCTATGGGAGTAATTGTGTTTTTGATACATGTTTAATGTCTTGAAATGATATTTTAAGTATTAAATTTCTTGCAACTGATTATTCATTGAGTGGTTTGTTGTTTCCCTATGTTTTTACCTCCATTATTTCACTTTTATTTCATTTGTTTTCCACCATCCAAGGAGGAACCTCATTCTTGTCATTTTTCCAACACAACCATGCTCCTGTCTTGCTAAAACCAACCCTCTAATTGACCAACAAAATCAGAAAACCAATCATTCAAAACTTGACGTGGCCTAGCTCTGCCCCTTAGCAGTCAGGTGTAAAATTTAGGAGCAACATGTGAATATACTAACTTAATATGCACTGATGCATCAACCATATTTGTACGCATAGGTGATTCAACCCTATTTATATGCACCCATGTATTATAATAGTGTCGTTGCAAAATTGAAAATGTTTTACAAATTTTTGCATTCAGCCAGTGATTTACGAATTAAGAAAAGTGCACCTTCCTAAGAATTATTTATTATGCATCATCGACATGTGAACACATTTAAGAAATGGTGGTTTCCATATTAAAAACAATATTATTTCCATTTAAAACTCAATGGTTCTCTTTGCAAGAAAATGTGCCCCAATACTTATCTAGGTACAATGCACACTGCTCTGGTTCTCTTCCTATGTAAAGAGCACACCATTAATTGTGAATTCATTTAAAATAATGATAGGGACAAGACACTTTGGGATCCAATTCAATGTGTGGTTTCATTGCAATGGATAGGAAACACCTATATATAAATAACGAAACCTTATAAAAAAAATTCTTAAAAAAAAATCTCCTTGTGAAATATAGAAAGAGAAAGAAGAAAAACTGTGAGGAAATTAAGGCTTCCAACACTGAAGGTAATTTTGAAACCTTTTTTTGTTTTTTTTAGGAACGCACTGAAAATTGTTTGAATCAAATAAAGAAAAGACTAAGATAATTAATAGAATTAAGTGATATACCTAGAATTTCTCCTCTGCAGATTTATATGTGATCTATAGTAATCCCTTTCAAATTTGGATATTAAAAAAATCCACCCACCCCAAAGTCTTTGCTAATAAATCTCTATTGCACAATTTTGTTTTCTAAATTTTGCCTGAAAAATAAAAGAATAAATAGGGTTTTCATTTATAAACATAAAAACTGAAATTCCGGCTCATTTTTTTGTTGTATACTTCGGCACATTGATGATAAATGCACGTGCTTTTTTTTTTTGAAACTTATATTTTCGGTGCACTATACAGTGCATAGCACACCGATGCAGAGTGTACATATAACACACTAATCTATTTTTTGTAAAATATTTCAACGCATTGATAGAAAGAGTGTGTTATTTTTCTAACTTTCTTAAGTTGATGCACTATACAATTAGAAACACATCGGTGTGGTTTGTAAGTAATAACGCACCATAAAATAGTGTAATTTGCAAAATGCAAATGCACACATTCGCATTTAAATTTTGCAGAGATAATAACATAAGTCAATCTTCGGTGCTTCACTCAATTAAACGCATTGGTGTGTTTTGTTTATCGAAACACATCGATGCATTTTTATATGTTTAAGTGCACTATTAATTTATAAAAGTTATTCAAAATTCTGTTTGAAGTTAGATTGGTCTATGCTTCCCAAGACGGAAATTCTGTGTCAAATGCAAGAAAAAAAAAATTACAATATTGAATGGTCAATTACTCAAATTCCATCTCATTCCATATCATTGGAAGTCATTCAAGTTCTCTCATGTCGATTGCAATGCGCATAGATTTTATTTATAATTCATTTATCTCATTGAATTTATGTTATGTATGCAGGTGTAGTTGAATAATTGCTCATTGAATTTTGCAAGATCAAAATTTAGGATCGATTTCATATGCTCAAGATATTCCAATAGTCCCAAAATTTTGCAAACTCTTATCAGAAGAAAGATACTGCATGCATATGTTTGATGAAAATGGACAATTTATTTACCCTACCAATCATAACATGTCATCCTCCAGCAACCACCATTGGTCAACAGTATTACATCATGAATTGAATCTCTTTTATTTAGACACCCCGTAGGGAGTAAGAAAAAGATGATTGAGTAATTGTATTTTTGTATTTTTAATGGAACTAATGTAAATGTATTTCTTAATTCGACATTTGTTTTATGAATTGGTTGGTTTCTTGTTTATAATTGGGAAAAAAAATTCCATGCTTTTAATAAGTGTTTTGTATAATGTTTGAACATATCTAATGTATTGTGTTACTAATATTATCGATGTAATGTTCAATATTTGACAATCAGGATTTTGATGACAAGCAACCTATCCACCATCTATAGTTGCACCCAACTACAATTTCAATTCATGAGCTTGCTAATAAACAAGCACATCTTGGAGAGGAAGCATACAGAGAATGGTTGAAACAACCACTTATTCAATTCCCACTATGACCTAAGTCAACAATTCAAAATATCTATAGTAACACTAGTTCTTCACATGTTTGGGGATGAAGACAATGATATAAAGGTTGGTACGGATAATTTATTGTGGGATACCCAAACCATGGATGTGTTATAACCCTATAATTTATAGGATCATTTGGTCACTGGAAACTTTTCACTATTGATGTTTGTTATCTTGCAAATAATATTTCATTCATGCAAATTATTTTCAAAAGAAAAAGAAAAGAAAAGAAAGAAAGAGAAAAGAAAGAAAAGAAAGAAAAAGAATAAAGAGGGCATAGAAGAAAAAACGAACAAAGCCCCATGCATTAACAATGACTTGATCCATACTGTTTAAGCATGGTCAGTCCTTTTGAATTGATGTTGATAGGATTAGTGAATAAGATTGGCTAAATTGTTTAATCTTAGCCAAGTAGATAGGTTAGCTAGTGAATAAATTTGATCAAATTGTCTAATCTTGGTCAAATAACCCTAGGGTAGAGTAATCTCTTAGTCCAATAGTTTAATCTGGTCTAAAGGTGTAGGTAGGTAGGATAGGACATAGGCTAGCCAACTTTTCTTTCAATAAAGTTTGAATGGTGTTTGAAGAAAATGTATGATTCTGATGTTTTAGGTGCTTTCCTAACCCCATGGTGACAAAAGCAAGGGAAGCAGCACAAAAAACTAAAAAGAAGCACTAAGCCTAAG
>JASDQU010237141.1:0-16964 GCA_032191745.1 Picea mariana | reverse complement strand
AGAGTGTACATACTTCTGGGGTGTAAATACTTCATGGGGTATAGACACGGCTGAAAGCAAAGAACCTCTGCATCAGGAAGATAATCAGGCTCCACAACCAACAGTCAGCGCAGAGACTTTGCCGAGAAAGAAGTGACGTCTACATCAGGTTTGGTATCAGAGCACAGAAAGGGTTCTTTGCTTTCTGTGGCAAGGAAAAGGAAAAATCACCATGACGCCAAGAAGAAGGGACATGCAACCACATGATCTGCCAGAGGAAAGGGAAATACCAAAAAGAAGAGGTAGGCAGATGCATGACCCAGCCATGGCAAGAGAAATGCATGATTTACGTGCCAGGCTTGAGGACATGGAGACAACACAGATATGCACAGTCGGTATTGGGGATCTTAGTGATTCCGAAAGTGAAAATGAAGTTGAACATGAAGAAGAATAAGTTTCAATGGAAGATGCCGCAAATGAATGCTTGATTAGAGCTATCGCAAGGATGGGTGCCAGGGAAAAACTGGACATCCCAGTTTATAAAGGAAACCTGGATGCTAAAGAGCTTCTAGACTGGATTAGAGCTCTGGACACTTATTTGGACTATGAAGATGTCGAGGAAGACAGGAAGGTCAGACATGCTGTCACGAGACTGAAAGGACATGCAGCACTGTGGTGGGATTAACTACAAGCTAACAGACGCTACAAAGGCATGAAAAAAATCAAGAGTTGGGATAGGATGATTGTGAAGATGAAGGAAAAATTCATCCCCAGGGAATACCAGATTACTCCATTTCAAAGAATGCAAAATTTGAGACAGAAGCTGATGACAGTGAAGGAATATACTGAAGAATTCTACAGGTTGAACATCAGGGCGGGTCATCGGGAAAGAGATGATGAAAAGGTTTCCAGGTACATGAATGGCCTGAGATATGACATTCAGGATGAGATGATCATGGTAACCATTCGAACGGTGGAAGATGCTTATCAGATGGCTCTAAAGGCTGAAGAAAAGTTGAGCCAAAAGAAAGGTCAAAGAGGCCGAGGCAGAAGTCAAGCCAGGGACAAATCAGTTGTCCAAGATAAAAATCAGAAACCCGAGGAGGACTGGAAGAAACCTTAGGCTCGAATTGACAGAGGTGGAACCTCACAGTGAGGGAAATATGCTGAACAGAGAGGGCAGCATATCGAATAGAGAGGAGATTATGTTGATAATAATATTTTTCCTCATGCTAGAGGTAGGGGAAGAGGAAGAGGTGTAGTAATAAAGTGCTTCACGTGTGGACAAAATGGACACAAATCTTATGAATGCCTTGACAAGAAGAAAGAGGGTGGAGAGACTCACATCGCTAAAGAACAGAGGTAGAATGTTGAGGCAGAGGATGCTGAAGGCGGAAGATCGCTGATGATGCGAAAAGTTCTCTTAACACCAGAGAAGGAGGTGGAGAGTTCAATCCAAAGAAATAGACTTTTTCAGACTGCTTGCAAAACCAAGGACAGGGTATACAAGGTCATTTTGGATAGTGGTAGCATGGATAATCTCGTTTCAACGGAGATGGTAGAAATGCTGGAGCTGGAGACGATTAGGCATCCAAGTCCGTATAGAGTTTCATGGCTACAAAAAGGACATTAGGTAAATGTCACTAAACAATGTTTAGTTGAATTTAAGATAGGAGGATATAATGATAATATACTCTGTGATTTTATTCTCATGGATGTTTGTCATTTATTGCTGGGTAGACCATGGCAATATGACAGAAATGTGATTCATGATGGGAGGATGAACACATACACCCTAGAAAAGAATGGGAGAAATCACATGTTGTTTCCAATCAAAGATAAGGAAGTGAAACCTGAAGTAAGTAACACTATACTTCTCATGAGTGGGAAGGAACTTCTTACCGAGGTCAAGAAGAAGGAGGAGCCACAATTCTTTGTGGTTAGGAAACCAACGATTGTTTTAACTAGCACAAGGATAGATGATCTACCAAAAGAGGTTCAGGAACTGCTGGAAGAGTTCACTGACATAGTAGTGGATGAACTACCTCATTCATTGCCACCAATCAGAAGTGTGAGTCATCATATTGATCTCATACTTGGATCCAGTTTACCAAACAAAGCAGCGTACAGATTAATGCCGCAGTAGAATGAGGAGGTCAAAAGACAAGTCTAGGATTTATTGGATAAAGGGTTAGTTAAAGAAAGCTTGAGTCCATGTGTTGTTGCGACAATACTCAGTCCAAAGAAAGACGGAGGTTGGAGGATGTGTACTGATTCAAGGGTAATTAACAAGATAACCATCAGGTATAGATTTCCATTGCCAAGGATGGATGATCTGATGGATTTCTAAAGTGGAGAATTTTTTTTTTCGAAGATTGATTTGAATAGTGGATATCACCAGATTCATATGAGGGAAGGTGATGAATGGAAAACAACCTTCAAGACTAACGAAGGTTTGTATGAATGCCTTTTTATGATGTTTGGGTTAACAAACGCACCAAGTACCTTCATGAGGTTGATGAACGAAGTCCTGAAGGAGTTCATCGGAAAATTTGTCATTGTGTATCTGGATGATATACTGATCTTTAGTAAAACAAAGACAGAGCATCTAAAACACTTAGCTACAGTGATGAAGAGATTACAGCAAGAGAAGTTGTTGATAAACCTGAAGAAATATTCATTCATGAAGACAGAACTCATCTATTTGGGTTTTGTTATTTCTGCAGATAAATTGAGGATGGATCCAGATAAGGTGGACGTGATCAAGAATTGGCCATCACCGAAGAGCATATTTGAGCTGAGAAGTTTTCACGGAATGGCTAGTTTCTACCAGATGTTCATCAGGAATTTCAATGGAATTAGTGCGCCGATGATGGACAAAGTAAAGAAAAGACACAAATATTTTCACTGGACAGAAGAGGATGAGAAGAGTTTTAATCTGTTGAAGAGGAAAATCATGGAACAACCAATTCCGGTGTTGCCTGATTTTCAAAAGAAATTTCAAGTGAAATGCGATGCAAGTGGATTTGCAATAGGGGCAGTCTTGAGTCAAGAAGATAGGCCGGTAGCATACTTCAGCGAGAAGCTGAATGAAGTGAAGGTGAAGTACTCCACATATGACAAGGAGTTTTATGATATCATTCAGACATTGAAGAAGTGGAGATACTATTTGATCCTGAAGGAGTTTGTCCTATACAATGACAATCATGCACTGCAGTTTGTGACTCAACCAGAAACGTTGAATCAAAGACATGTAAAATGGGTTGAATACATGAAAAAATTTACTTTTGTAACTAATCATATTTCTGGAACTGCTAACAAGATTGTTGATGCTTTGAGAAGGAAATGTTTGTTGTTGCAGGAGTTCAGAGTTAAAGCACTGGGTTTGGTGACCTCAGGGACATGTACAGAGATGATCTAGATTTTAAAAAGGCATATGAAGCAGTTGAGAATCCAATTCTCAGAGATATAAGCCAATGGACAGAATACATGATCCAAGAAGGATTGTTGTTTAAAGGTAATCAACTTTGTATTCCAAAATGCTCCATGAGGGAGAATTTGTTGAAGGAGAAGCACAGTGGAGGATTAGCCGATCACTTTGTTCATGACAAGACATTTGCAAAATTGAATGAGTCATATTTTTGGCTGGGAATGCGAGCAGATATCAAGAGATTCGTGGATAGATGTAGAGTTTTCCAGCATTCGAAAGGAAAGAGACAGAATGCAGGATTTTATCAACCATTGCCAATACCTGAGAGGCCATGGGATGTAGTCAGCATGGATTTCATATTGGGGTTGCCAAGAACACAAAGAGGGTTTGACTCAATCTTTGTGGTGGTGGATAGATTTTCCAAAGTGGCACACTTTATTCCATGTCAGAAAACCAGTGACACAACTCACATTACGAATCTGTTTTTCAAATAAGTCATTCGACTTCATGGCTTACCAAGGAGCATAGTTTCGAATTGAGACACTAAATTCGTAGGACACTTTTGGAGGACCTTATGGAAGAAGCTGGGAACTAACTTGTCATTCAGTTCGGCTTATCATCCTCAGACGGATGGACAGACAGAAGTGGTAAACAAGAGTTTAGGAGACTTGCTAAGGAGCTTGGTGATAGAACACCACAGCCAATGGGACAACATATTACCATAGGCAGAGTTTGCTTATAATGACTCAGTTAACAGAAGCACGGGACAAAGTCCATTTCAAATTGTTTATGGCATGTAGCCGAGAGGAATTTCTGAGCTGAGGGATTCAGAAAAGATTGTGACTAGGAGCGCTAGTGTAGAAGACTTCGCAAAGGTGATGAAAGAACTTCACAGCCAGGTGAAGGAGCGTTTACAGAACTCGGGCCAGGAGTATAAGCGCAGGGCAGATCAACATAGGAGACAACTTCAGTTTGAGGTTGGTGATTTGATTCTGGCACATCTGAGAAAGGAAAGGTTCCTGAAGGGGACATATAACAAAATTAAGATGAAGAAGATTGGACCATGTAAGGTCTTGAAGAAATTTGGGGAAAACGCTTATGAGATTGAATTACCCGATGGGATCGAAATTTCTCCAATATTCAATGTCTCAGATTTGTACCCATACAAAAATGGGGACGCAGGAACAAGTGATGAACAACCAGAGATCCAGTGGAAAAAGAAAATGCCTATTGCAGAGAAGCCACATATGGAAAGCATACTAAACAAAAGAATTAGCAAGAAGACCATAAGAAAACAATACTTTGAATACTTGGTCAAGTGGAAAGGACATTCAGTTGAAGATGCCAGCTGGGAGAATGAAGCAGAGATTCAGAAGCATGGAGAGACCATGCGAGAGCTCATGGACAGGAGCCCATGAAAATTTTCAAGTGAGGGAGTATGATGCAGGAGCATCGCCAATGCCAAGCGAGTGTGGGACAAGTGCCAACACATTTTGACACATGATAAATTATTTTAAACCTTTTGAAGATAGATGCACCAAACATAAATTTGATAGTTAAGGAGAGTCGTACTTATATATTGTAAAGGACCTTGAGCGATCCACTCTTGTCCATAGTAGGTAGAAGGCATTTATGTTAGTAGGTAGCTTTGAATTCTCAGAGTTGACAGTTTTAGGAGTGGAGGGAAAACGGATATAGACACCCTCATTGTGTAATTGTAACATAGAAGGAGGATGCCAATTGAGAGAAGAATAGAAAAAAGAACACTACCAAGAAGGAAAAGAGAGCATACAGAGCTGGAACAAAGAAACTGTAATTGAAAAACACCCATGTACAGAGATTAAGTTAATAGAAGAAGTCTTAATTCAGATTCATGGCGTTGTAATTGTTTCTTGTACGTGTATGCTGAATGGTATGTTCATAATTTTACTCTTTCTTTTATACATTTTCTTTTCTATGCTATGTATGGATGATTTCTTGTTAAATGCTTGAAGTCTGAGAGAGAAAGAGTTAGGAAATGAGTTTCAATTGTTTCTCTATCTGAGCGAGGGTTCCTGCAAGGAGTGCAGTTGAATTGTCCGCAAGGAGTGCGTTGACAAAAAGGGTTCAAAGGTCTTGTCTCTGAAATCTTACATAGGTTAGCTTTTGTTCTCATTTCTTCAAAGGTGCAGTTAGGCACAAGAGTCGTGCAATGTGTGCACTGACCAAGCTTGAATCAAGAGTTTGAAATCTGAGAAGCTATTGAAGGATTGTCGCTGCAAGGAGTGCCCAGATTTAAAGGAGTTCAACACCGAACTTATTGAGGGTTGCTGCAAGGGATGCGTGCAGGAGGTTCTTGAAAGGTTTGAAGTCGTGGAAGAGCTCAGAAGGATTTGAACCAGCTAATTCGTCGAAGGGAAGAGACGAACAGTCAAAATTCTTTGTAGAAAATTAGTGAAATCCCACCTGTCGTCTGATGTGATAGAGAAGCAAGGAGGTTACGGTTGTTTCTAGAGTTTCAAGCTCAGGATATTGTGAGCCGTTGGATCCTCACCTAGTTACTGGTCAGCCATAGGATCTGACTGGAGTTGCACGAGGGTTAAACTCTCGCAGGTAGAGTGAAGGTCCCGAAAGGTGTCGGGATATCGGAACTTCAGAATTTGGGATATCGAGAGTCTAGAGGATAGGAGATCAGGTCACTTCATAGTGGAAACGCCGATCTTGATCTGGACCATCCATATGTTGGGACACGTGGCGAGGATCAAGAACCCGTTGGTACTTTGGCTACTGGGGTTTTAAGTTGACAGAGAAACTGCGACATCGGGGAATCGCAAGTCGCGAAATCTCGAGACTGAATCAGGATGGTCCGTTAGTTGAGATAGGTGGCGATAATCAAGAGCCCGTTGGCATTCCACATGTCATATTTTCGGGGTTCAGGAGGACAGGAAGACATCGACATTTGACTTCACGAAATCACGAATGATTGAGGACTGTCCATCGGTTGGGACATGTGGTGGAGATCAGAAGCCATCGGCATTTCGGGATTCGGCGTTTCGCGAATCCTAAAGATAGGAAACACACACATATCAGAACCGTGAAGTCCGATACCCCGATAAGGCGAAAAGCTCCGATGTGGGGCCGAATGATGTCATTTCAGCATATAGGAGGTCAGGAATCAGAACTTTGTGAGTTCTTAGGGAAAGAACCCATAAGCATTTTAGTTCCCGAAACCACGAAGTGACAAGGACCGTCCATTGCTAGGGGACGCGTGGCAACAATCTAGGTCTTCAAAGGGAAATCCCGAAAGGGAGACCATTTCGAGAAATCAGGATTCGGAGGATCATGAATCCTAATGACAAAGGGTCCATGCATGTCGGCGTTCGAAAGCCCGAAATTTCGAAAGACTTAGGATTGCGACCATATGGAATAGTGGTCACATGGACCAAAAGGTATCCACGGAGACTAACCGTTGTTGAAGCAGTTCCATCATTTCGGGATATCGGAGATCGGGGGATTGAGAAGGTTGAGGTTCTCGACAATGGGGATCGCGAAACCCTGAAACCAAAAATTTTGATCGAAAGAGACTAGGTATACGCAGAAGCTGTGACAGGGGAAAGAGAAGGACCTTTGAATTGGTTTTTTTTTTACAAAGATTCTAGTGAGGAATCGAAAGAGCCACTTCGGCTTGAAGGTGAAGTTAGAACGATCCATTAAGACCGGGAGGTCAGCGTAGAGGCTTTGTCGAGAAAGAAGTGACGTCTGCGTCACCAGTGAAAATGTATTCCAATATTCAAAGATGGATGATAAAGTGCACGAACAAAATCTATAGACTATGTTTAGAATGTCTATGGATCCAAAGATGTAAAACTCCACTATGATGCATGCTCTAATGAATCAAGGCACTCTTGAACAACCCAAGTTCATCAATTTAGGCACGCATTATTCAAAGGCAAAGAAACAAACATTCACACAAGTGTTTAAGAAATGTCAAGATGTATTCACTTGGTCTTACACCCACATTATTCATCACATAATTCCTGTCAAAGAGGGTGTCAAACCATTTCAGAAGAAGCTAAGGAAGCTACATTTGAGTATTGAACCACTAATTTAGAAAGAGTTAAAGAAGCTTCCATATTCTCAGATTATCTTTAAATTTTGTCATTCTACTTGGGTGTCCAATATGGTACCTATTAGGAAGAAGTCATGGGACATCACACTAAGTGTTGATTTTAGGAATTTAAATCAAGCCTTTGACAAGGAAAATTACCCCGTTCCCCCAATGGAACATATATTACAACTCGTCTCTAGTTCTAAAATGTTCTCTCTTTTGGACGACTTATTTGGATATAAATAGGTTCTTATAGTAGAACCAGATCGATTAAAGACCACTTTCAAGACTAAGTAGGGAGCGATTGTATATCATAGAATGCTCTTCAACCTAATCAAAACTGGTTCTACCTTTCAGAGGGAAATGTATGTAGAATTTAAAGGTGTAATCGGTCACAACATTGTGATTTACCCCAATGATCATGTTATGGTCTATTCAAAGCAAAGAGATGATCACTCACAACATTTGGAACAAATTTTTGAAAGGTGTAGAAAATATGGTATTTCTATAAACCCCAAGAAAAATATCTTTGTTGTTTCAGAAGGTAAAATATTGGGGCATATTATTTCTAAGGATTGGATTTATGTTGAACCAAAACGGACCAAAGCCATCATACAGATCCCACTTTCACACAGTAAAAATCCTATGCAGTCATTTTTCGTGAAAATAAATTTTGTGTGGAGATTTGTTCGTGATTTTTTTGAAACAATTATATCCATTCAACTGATTATAAAGAACAATGTTCAATTGAAATGGATTTTTTTTGAAAATGAGTCCTTTAAGAAGATCAAGGATTCCATAGCGACTACACCTACTTTTAAAAGTCCATAATTCACGAAAGATTTTTTGTTGTACACTTTCACTTAAGATCATTCTCTTGCAACAATACTCATTCAAAAGGATCAACAAGAGAATGAATGCCCCATAGAATTTATGAGCATTGGACTTCAAGGTGTCGAACTGAATTATCCACTGGTGGACAAGCAAGATTTTGATGTCTATAAAGCTATTAAACAATTTGTACCTTATATACTGAGGAAACTCACCAAGGTGATCGTCCCTCACCTGAAGGTTTGATCTCTCTTTGCACAAAGGGAATTGGGTGAGAAATGTTTGTGAAAAAGGTCAAGTTTTATGATTGAATACTGGATACATTCAATATCTAGAGTGCTTTCCTATATAACATACAAATACATTGTTCATTTTGTATTTGACAGATGGAAGTATGTTCATAGAGTGATTGAGTATCGAGACTATTTTTCAAGGTAGTCACGAATTGTCGATCCTACAAATACATCATTGATAGTCAACAACAATTGTTTCTTAAATGGATTGAGTGGTAGCTCAAAGTTGATGATTGAGAAAGAGCATAGTGTATGATATTTCAAAGTGGATACAGACGTCGATGAAGACCATACCAAATAGACATCAAAGTTCAAAAATGTGTTTATTTTGATTTCAATATTTTTTTCAAATAAAGTATTAAGGGGGGGTGTTGGAGATAATGCCTCCATTATTGTTGTGAGTTGTTAGACATCTGTTAAGATATTCTCTCAACCTCCTAATTTAGAAATTAATTAGATCTCCAAAATTGTATATAATAGAGCTATTATTGTGTATAAGATATTGCAATTTATAATAGACTAGATTTTGTGTGTGAACAATGTCTTCTCTCGTATTTTCTATGTAAAATATTATTATAATAACTATCTAATATTTATTAGATATGTACCTTAACTAAATCAGATAATAAAATCCTATAATACAATTACTTGAAAAAAATAAAAGAAAGAAAATTATTTTAATATAATTTTTAACTTTATGTATATATTTCTCAATAATTTTTTGAAGTTTTTTTTTTCATCTTTCTTATATTTGAACTTATATTTTTGTTTAAACTTTTTGTTTTCATCTTTGGTATATTTGAACTTATATTTTTGTTTAAAAGTTTAACAAGTCCTATTTTTTACATTTCTTTTATTTTATTTTTGTCTTTCTTATGTTTAAAAGTGTAACAAGTCGTTATTTTTAACCTTTCCTATATTTTTGTCTTTCTTGTATGTTGAAAAGTTTAACTAGTGATGGTATTTTTGAATGTAAAGTATTATCTGGAATCCAACACACCGGTCATTAAAGTTAAATAAAATACCTAAAAATTCACAAAATAGTTTAAACAGTAAAATTTGATGAATAATTATGTTTTGAAATTCTTAGGGATCGATCAATTGATTTGTTTGAATATTCGAAAATAGTTGGGTCATTTTGAAATGGTCACGGGCGGAGCTCCTCCCTATACAAAGGAAGAAGTCTAACTATGATAAAACTATACCTTTATTCATATCCTTGATAAACATGTATCACTAACTCAGATATTTGGCTGAATCTAATTTAGAAAGCTGACCGAAATTAAAGACTCTATTAATGCCCTAAATGCTAGCAAAGCTAAATGCTAGAACTAGACTGGTAAGGGTTTTAGTTAGGGAGCTTATTGGATATTTTGTTACCTTCATGAGATCCCGCGAGCCCTTTTAAGTTCTGTACGATCAATTTCTGAAGCTCTTCTCCGTCCCAAATAGGACAGACAAGTAAACTAATCAGTATACAGAGGATGCATCCGATGATTATCCTGGCCAGTCGTCGATATGCAGATTCAAAAAAGTTGTCAACGCGATATCCACAGATGCCATGAAACTGAAGGTGAGAATGAAGATCAGAACTCCATAATCGTACCTAGCTTTGATTTTGGGAAAATCCGTGCAAATGTTGATGCTATACCTGCAATTATGCACTACAAACTTGATTAACGTATGAATTTAAGTAAATGCTGTAAGAATAGAACATTTTTATTATTGTTACGAATATTGTTGTTGGTTTATGTTGTTCCTGCAATAAATCTTTTAACATTCTTCTCATCCAAACTGCTTGACAAGTTGTATTTGTAGCTGCCATTCCAAAATGAAATGTGTACCTAGAGGTACTTTTCTTGTCATTTGTGTAACCTCCACAATCATTATCAGTGTATCCAGTGAGTCTGAAATCTTCTAAAGTAGAATATCTAATACCAAAATCTTTTGTTCCATTCACATATTTCATGATTCTCTTTATTTCCTTCCAATGTGATTCTTTTGAAGTTTTCATGAACCTTGAAATTATGCTTACTCCATACATAATATCAGGTCACATAACACTGTCTACTAGTCTTTTAAACAGTGTGGGATCCACCTTGGAGCCTTTATCTTGCTTATTTAACTTCAATCATGTTATGACAGGTGTTGGGTCTGATTTTGAATTTATCATATTGAATCTTCTCAGAATCTCATGTGAATACTTGGAATGTGAGATAAATATACCATTGGAATGTGAGATAAATATACCATTTTTGGAATCGTGAACTTCTATTCCTAGAAAATATCACATTAGGTCCAAATCAATCATTTCAAATTCATCCTTCATGACTCACTTGAATTCTACTATGACATTTAATCTCCTCTAAAAAAAATTATGACAAAATCTGCATATAAGAAAAAAATTAACATATTACGTTATTGATTTGATTTGATGTACAATGCTCGCTTATTTTCACTTCTGTGAAATCCATTCTATGTAATATAGGAATTTATTCAATTGTTGGGAGCTTGCTTTAATCCGTATAGTGTTTTCTTCAACATGTACACTTTGATTTCTTGTCCTGGAACATCGTAACCTTGTGGTTGTTCCACATACACTTCTTCTTCTAAGTTTTCATTCAAAAATGTTGAATTTACATCCATCTGACAAAATTGGCACTTGTAGTTCACGGCAATTGCTAACACAATTCTGGCTGTGTCCATGCACGCAACTAGTGCAAATGTTTCATTGAAATCAATTCCAAGTTGTTGGGTAAAACCTCTTGCGACTAATCTTGCTTTGTGCTTCTCCACATTTTCTTTTGAATCTTTCTTGGTTTTATAAATTCACTTGGCACTTATCACATCCTTATCTTCAGGTACATCTGTCAATTTCCATGTCTGATTGTTCTCTATGCATTTGATTTCTTCATCCATGGCTTCTGCCCATATATTATTTTTGATAGTTTCTTCAAATGTTAATGGATCATCTATTTGTGTAAACAAATCAAAAACTGAAAATGAATTTGTTGCATCTTCATTATAGATGTCGCATGGACTTCATGTATTTCTTGGTAACAAACTTGCTAAAGTTGGATATGGAGATATAAAACTACTTAGACTGTTTGTTGATGTTTTTTGTGTTCTATGTGTAGCTCTTCTTATTGGAGTATTATGTGTTTTGATTTGTGTCGCAGTGCGAGATATAGAAGGGACTACACACTGACTTCTATATGGCATTTGAACCATTTCATCTTATGTGTCATCATGCTCCATTGCATCAATAATTTTTATTGTCCTTGCTATGCTTCCATCCCATGCTTCATTCTCTACTAACTGAACATTGTAACTGATTATGACCTTTCTTGCAATAGGATCATACAACTTGTATCATTTTGTTTCTTCAGAATACCCTACAAATACACGGTTTTGTCCTTTGTTGTCCAACTACTTTCTCATCTCATTTCAAACATGTGTGTATGCGACGCAACCAAAAAAATTTAACTGTGCCACATTATGCTTTAATCCCGTCTATGATTCTTGAGGGACTTTGATCTTCACACTCTTTTTCGGACATCTATTCAAGATGTATACTGCAGTTGTTATTGCCTCATGCCAATACTCATCTGAAAAATGTTTGGCTGCCAACATAATGTGTCATTTCCATGATGGTTCTATTCTTTCTCTCTGTGACACCATTCTATTGTGGTGTATATCACGCAGTAAATTGCTAGTAGATTCCATGAAGTTTACAAAAGTTGTAAAATTTTCTTGAGATATATCTCCTCCTCTGTCAATTCTTAGACACTTGATTTAATAACCAATCTGCTTCTCCACAAGTGATTTAAACCGCTGAAAACAACCCAATGTGTAAGATTTATGCTTTAGAAAATAAATCCATGTCTTTCTTGAGAAATCATCAATAAATGTCAGAAAATAAATACTATCTCCTATAGATAGAGTTTGCATTGGTCCACAAATATGTGAAGGTACTATTTATAGTGGAGCTTTTTCTCTATAAGGCTTTCCAACTGGAAATGATTTTCTATGCTGTTTTTCAAATATGCAACCTTCACATATCCTTTATGCTTTTTCACTCAATGGAAAACCTTTTACCATATCCTTTGTGTATAGTAGCTTTAGAACTCCAAAGTTCAAATGTCAAAATTTGAAATTCTATAACCAAGAATCATCATGTACTTTAGATTAGAATGGTTCCCTCTTTTCTTGTTACTGTGCACTATTTTCTTCATTGGAACTGCGTACACTTTTTGTTATAAATGTAGTGTCTAATTGCGCATCTTTTTCTTTACCAACAACTAGCGTTGTATTCTTATTTTTTATTGGATTCAATGTCAATGAAAAAATTATGTTACTTTTCATTTGGATTCTTGCAATAAGTTGATTTCTTAGGAATTTATCCATAATCACATAGTGATTATCCTCCATGTAGATTATGTATCATTTTTGTAACAATTTTCTTGTGCTCACCAAATTATGCTTCAGACCAGAAACATAGTATACATCATGCATAACCTTTTGTTCTCCTTGCTTAGTTAAAATGTTTATGCTTCATTTTCCAAAGACAATGACTTGGATATCTGTTCCAAGTGTAACCTTGGTTTGGACTAACTTATCCAAACTAGAAAACAATTCTAGGTTTCCTAGCATGTGTTTACTGCAGCCTGAATCTAAATACCATATGTCACATGGGTTTGCTTGAGCAACATTGCATTCAAGTGGTGAGACTATAGGAATTACCTCAACGTGCGCCATAAACATAAGATTGGTTTAGTTATTTGCTGATCTTGACCTTGCTTGTTATGATTATATTGTCTCTTTATTTACTCATATGTATAATGTTCATATGTTTTACAGTAATGACACTGAATGTTTGATTTGTCAGTTCTCTAACCACTTGGCTGACTGGTATTTGGGTTTTGACCTCTTCCACCAATATTTCGAGGACTGCTACTACGTCCACCTATGACATAACTTCTCCCCCTTCCTCTAGAGTTAGCTCTCCCCATTCCTCTTCTACGACTTATAGATGACTGTGTGGAAAATGTATTCTCTAATGACATACTTGACATATTCAATATGTGTTCATGATTAATGAGGGAATCTTTCAGTTCATCTAGATTAAACTGACTCAAGTCTTTGCTCTCTTGTAGAGTCACAACAAGGGAATCAAACTTAGGAGGAAGCCTCCTAAGTACATTTTCAACAACTTTTATGTCTTTTATGGTTTCACCATGAGACTTAATCTAATTTATCAGGCCAATGACATGGGTATAAAATGAATCTATTGTATCTGTATCTTTTATTGATAGAATTTCAAAATCTCTTCCAAGAATTTGTAGTTTTAAAGTCTTTACTTTGTCGATACCATGATAAGAGATTTGCAATATGTCTGAGGCTTCCTTGGATTTTTTTGTTGATGCTACTCTTAGGCATATGCTCTCATGCATGGCTTGATGTATGTAAAACATCACATTTCCATCTTTCTTTCTTTGATTTTCCAAGACATCCTTCTCAGCTTGTGTGAGGGCATTGTATGCTTCCTGATCTACTGGTTCCACATAACCATTTTCAACTACCTCTCATACATATTGACATCAGAACAACGCCTTCATGGTGAAGGACCACATCTCATAATTCTTGCTTGTAAAAGAGGAAGGTTGGAAATTTGAAGTAGAAGCCACATTTCACCTTTCAACAGAATTTTTGCTCTTGAACTTGTTATGATAGAACCTTCTCTAGATCAACTTGATCTTGATCAAACTGTTCTCATACTAGATCCAATATTGGCAGTGCACAGACTATTCTGTGTAGCGCAGCTTCAAATAGTGTGTGCCACAAGGGTTTCGTCGCTAAATGCTGAGGACTTATTCCGTAGTGGAAAGCCTACTAGATTTTAGTGTGCACTTCGAGAAAACACATAATAGAATGATTTAAGGATGTCAAATAACATAGTGCTATGCTTTGCATAAAAACTCAAAAATACTCATGAAAATTCTCAACACAAAAATACTTGATATTAATAACTTCGGCACAACGCACAAATACAAAATACAATAACTAAGATGAGCTTTGGCTCCAATGGCTTCATTGACTTATGTAACTTACAATCATACAGACACTGAGATTGTGCTCTGAGACTTCTTCTACTCCTTAGCTGTTGTTGTTTCTCCTTCACGACTTTGTTCTCTTTACCTCTCTCCATATACTTCCTACTAACTTATATGGACTCCAACTGAAACTTCATGTAGAAGTAAAAATTGACTCAACATAGAGTGATCTTGAACTACTTATCTAAACTAGAAAAGATAAAGATGCTGACTTAGACTTAGTTTGAATAAAAGTATGACTTTGCATTTGCATAGAGACTCAATGACAATTTGGTTGTCTCACAAATTGAGACAAATCGGCGATCTGAAGATCTCATCCACTTGTAATTACTATTTCTAATACTTTTGGCAAATGGAAACTTCTTATAAAGCAACACCTGCAAATTTATAAGATCTCGTGGCAATCAGAAACTTCTTATACAGTATGAGCTGCAAATGTATAATATATCGGGCACATGCTTTTGGAAATAGGAAACTTCGTATACAGCATCAGCTTCAATTATAATTACAAGAATGTTGAACATTTGTGTGAAAAAGTTAATGCGAGTTACTGCTAATTAGAATAAAGAAATTGCCGAAGAGTGTCGCATGTTAAATTTATTCCCCTACAAAGCTAACCGTACCAATGGGGATGGCTATTTCATTTTATCACCAGAAATATTTAAAAGCACTTATCCATTCCAGACCCAGCTTTTCAAGAAAATGCGGTGCTCCATGTGTCAAATTTATTAGGTTTAGCCTTGCCGACTTTATCCGGTTTCTACATCCGAACAAAAAAAAGGAGATATTCTTATTGCAAGGGTTGCTGATTGATCGACTAATCCTTATTGAAACAAGTAGATCACTCGAAGATTCTCCACTTGAAGGAGAAAATCTACTTTTCAGTGTTATATTGATATGGTGGAAGGTAAAACAACTTTCAAGGAATCCAAGCCATTAAAGTGGGAATCCATGCGGAGGTAAAAGTCAAGGAGTATGAAATATCAAAATAACCAATCCAAAGTGACATCCAATTGAGATACCAGGACGTTTTTTCATTCAACATTAAAGTCTTTGAAGGATTACTTGCCAAAATTGATAAATTGTGAAGCAAAGAGAAATGCAGAGAGAAACGAATTGAGCAGTATATTGAAAATGTATGACGAAGTACTGAAATCTGTTACAATGCAAGATGGTTGAGATAAATAGGCTCAAGCAAGACAAAAATAGAAAGTACAACTGTCCAGTACAGCTGGTAGTGTACAGTCAGACTATTGAGGTTACATTATATTTAACACTCCCTCTTAAACTCAACAGTTACAATCATCAGCACTGACTATGCCTAAGTGTTGTCTCTGAAAATCAAAAACTGACTTTCCTAGTGGCTTTGTAAAAATATTAGCAAGCTAATCTCGAGAACCACAAAATTGTAGTGCGATATCTCCATTATTGACTAGCTCGCGTATGAAATGAAACCGAGTGTCAATGTGTTTGCTCTTTTTGTGAAACACATGGTTTTTAGATAAAGAAATCGCTGAAGTATTGTCACAGAATATAGGAGTTGGATCCTTTTCTGTATGTGACATATCTCTCAATAATCTTCTCAGCCATATAGCTTGACAGGAAGCTGAGGTAGCAACGACATACTGTGCCTCTGTAGAAGATATTGAAACAATGGGCTTCTTCTTTGATGCCCATGAGATGAGGTTCGTGCCTAGTTGAAAAACATGTCCAGATGTGCTCTTTCTGTCATCTAGACTGCCTGCAAAATCACTATCTGTGTAACCAGAAAGTTGATTACAATCAGATTTAGTGTACCATAATCCAAAATGTATTGTTCCTGCTACATATCTCAAAATTCATTTTTCCATTTTCCAGTGCGAATCCTTGGGTGATTCCATGAATCTAGAAACAAGGCTAGCTGCATACATTATGTTAGGCCTAGTTGCTATAAGATACAACAAACTGCCTACTAAAATTTTGTATAGAGTAGAGTCCACTATAGGACCTTCATCATTTTTGCTAAATTTTGTGCCTAATGGTATGGGGGTTTCCGCTGGATTGCATCCTTCCATGCGAAACCTTTTGATGATGTCTGTTGCATACTTTTGCTGACAGACAAAAATGCCTTTGGCTGATTGATGAAACTCAATGCCTAAAAAATATTTCATTATGCCAAGATCTGTCATCTCAAACTCAGATTGCATGGCATGTTTGAAATCTGTTAGCTCTAGATTTCCTGTGTAAATCAT
>JASDQU010237138.1:0-13353 GCA_032191745.1 Picea mariana | reverse complement strand
AAAAAACAAGTTACTAAGGGAACAACTTATAGAGTTTGAAAAAATTGTAAAATCAAGAGAAAAAGAGGTTTCCAAAATCATTAGTGACTCAAAACAATTGATTATTGAGTTAAATACCCAACTCTAAGAAACCAAAAGAAAAGAAGAAATCTTGAATAAAGAACTCAATTGAAAACAACAAACTTGTAAGATATTGGAGGATGAAATAATTCAACTAAAAGGGAAACTAGAAAAAGGAGACATTCAGTCTAAGTTTGAAAATAACTCAAAAATCCTAAAGGGTCCTAGCTCTGGGTCATGTGAAGGTTCTTAAGAAACTCGAGGGCCAAGTTAAAAAAATACACGCAAAATATGAGTTAAAGACTTTGGTTCTTAGCCTAAGGGCATATGATGAATAATGCCAACAAGGAGTGCATATACACACTTCGAAGAAATTTAATCCATGAGAGTTGGAAGACTACAAAGTCCAGAGTCACGAATCACCAAAGTCCCAGAGTGAACGAGAACTGTCCACTCAACCACAGATTAAGTATTGATCATCGATTTGTTTTATCCTCAAGGATAATGTTGAAATCATCAGATTAACACTTGTTAGGACTTACATTTGGTCATGGGTTCTGGTCTCATGTAAAAGAATAGGGAGGAAGAGGAAAAACGCTAAATAGAACAATGTTTGAAATGGATAAGATCGTGGTTTCGAGCTCACGGTTACAAAGGGAAGTGAATTAAAAGAAGCACAAATGGAGATTAAGTATGTAATAATGAGCTCATGGTCATTTGAAAGGAAGCGCTTGTCTACATATATTCATATCCAGAACAAGAAAATAATCAGTGAAGGGTTAAAATGATGAGCATTTGGCAAAAGATTTGAAGTCTTTACCAAACTATTATTAATAATAAAAATATAAGTCATTATTGATAATTTAAATGAAGAGGTGAAATGTTTCAAACAAAGGGACATAATGCTTCAAATCTCACACCAGTTGGAAGCCTATATAAGCAACAAAGAATGGTGAAGACGCAAAGTCCAAGAAGGAAAAACTAAAGATACTTATGCAGTGAGGGTGGAAGGGAGGAGAAAGGAAGGAGTCATATCCTTTACTAAGTAAAGTGTGAAAACAAGGGAGTTTGTGCTTCCTAGGGATGGTGCCCTAAAATAAGGGAGTTGGTGCTTCCTAGGGTTGGTGCCCTAATAATAAGGGAGTTGGTGCGTCATAGGGTTGGTTCCCTAAAACAAGGGAGTTGGTGCTTCTTAGGGTTGGTTCCCTAAAATAAGGAAGTTTGTGCCTTAAAACAAGGGATTTGGTGCTTCCTAGGGTTGGTTCCCTGAAGAAGGGGATTTGTGTCTCCAAGAGTTGTTTCTCTAAAGTGGATTGATGTCCCTCACAATCACATATTATACTTTATAAAATTTGAAATTCTTGATCTATATAATTGATTTTTTAAATACAAGTCCATTGATGATCTAGTGTGATAATTAAAATAACAAAGTAATTACTAATTGTTTAAAAAGGTAATATTGATTCACCCCCCCCTCTCAGTATTTCCAACAATTGGTATCAGAGCCAATGCCTTAAGCACAATCTAATCACTGGAATGTAGATCCTAAAAGAAATGGATCAACAAGAGGGAATGTCTTCCAACAAATCACCATTGTTTAAAGGAGATAATTATGCTCTCTAGAAAATAAGAATGAAAAGATACCCGTTGGATCTTGGTTTTGATGTTTGGAAATCTGTAGAAAATGGTTACACTACACCAGCTACTCCACCCATAGATATTGCAAGATAGAAGAATTGCAATGACAACTCAAGCGCAGTCAATGCCATTCTAGGAGGATTAACACATCCCATATTTGTGAAGGTAATGCATTGTAAGTTAGCTAAATATATATGGGACAAACTGGAGGTTATATATGAAGGAGATAACAAAGTCAAGGAAGCCAAACTACAAACCTATAGAGCTCAGTTTGAAAATTTGAAGATCAAAAGAAGAAGAGAAAATTGTTGAATACCTTCATAGAGTAGATGAGGTAGTTAATTCAATTAGAGCAACAGGAGAAGAAATCTCAGACAAACCTTTTGTACAAAATATCTAAAGGTCCTTTACCTATGAGGTATGAATCATTCCAAGATTTCCACAATTGAAGATAGACTAGAACTTGACAAACTCACAATAGATGAGCTCCATGGAATTCTTGCATCATATGAGATGAGGCTAGGGAAGGAAAAACCGTTTAAAGGAGAAACAACCTTTAAGGCATATAAAACAAAGAAGAAGCAAGAAAAAAATACCAATGAAGAGTTATCAAATATATCTGATGAAGAAGTTTCCAACTTCATGAAGAAACTCAAGAGAGGGACTGGGAAATACAAAGGAAAGTTCCCTCTAATATGTTTCAACTGTGGAAAAATTGGACGCTTTGCAAATACATGTCCCTATCCTAAGTAGGATAAAGTGATGAGGAAAGAACTTTCAAAGATCAGAAGAATATCAAAACCAAAGATAAAAGGATATTCTACAAGAAGAAGAAAACTCTTTACCCAAGAAGACAATAACTCATTTGAATAAAGTGAAGAAGAGGAGCCAAAGCTTCTATTTATGGGAATGAAAAATCAAGATGATAATGATTCTAAAGATGAAGAAGAAGTTAACCTTGAGGAAGGATTTATCCGTGCAATTGAAGAACTAAGAAAATCTAAAAAACAAAACAAGTTACTAAGGGGACAACTTCTAGAGTTTGAAGAAACTATAAAATCAGGAGAAAAAGAGGTTTCCAAAATCATTAGTGGCTTAGAACAATTAATTATTGAGTTAAATACCCAACTCCAAGAAACCAAAAGAAAATAAGAAATCTTGAATAAAGATCTCAATGAAAAACAACAAACATGTAAGATATTGGAGGATGCAATAATTCAACTAAAAGGGAAACTAGAAAAAGGAGACATTCAATCTAAGTTTTAAAACAACTCAAAAATCCTAAAGGGTCCTAACTCTGCATCATGTGAAGGTTCTTAAGAAACTCGAGGGCCAAGTTAAAAAACTACATGACAAATATGAGCTAAAGCCTTTGGTTCTTATCCTAAGGGAATATGATGAATAATGCCAACATGGAGTGCATATACACACTTCGACGAAATTTACTCCGCGAGAGTTGGAAAATTGCAAAGTTCAGAGTCATGAATCGACGAAGTCCCGAAGTGATCATCGATTTGTTTTATCCTCAAGGATAATGTTGAAATTATCATATTAGCGCCTTTTAGGACTTACGTTTGGTCATGGGTTTTGGTCTCATGTAAAGGAATAGGGGAGGAAGAAGAAAAACGCTAAATAGAGCAACGTTTGAAATGGATAAGCCCGTGGTTTTGATCTCACGGTCACAAAGGGAAGTGAATTTAAATAAGCACAAATGGAGATTAAGTCCGTAGTAACGAGCTCACAGTCATTTGAAAAGAATGGTTCAAAATGAAGAACATGTTTGCATATATTCAAATCCAGAACAAGAAAATAATCAATGAAGGGTTAAAATTATGAACATTTTTCAAAAGATTTGAAGTCTTTACCAAACTATTAATAATAATAAAAATAGAAGTCATTATTGATAATTTAAATGAAGAGGTGCAATGTTTCAAACAAAGGGACACAATGCTTGAAATCTCACACCAATTGGAAGCATATATAAGCAATAAAGAACAATGAATAAGAAAGTGTCTTTGTAGTCTAGATCAGAAGATCAAAGTAGAAGTAGATTCCAAGAAGGAAAAAATGAAGATAGTTATGCAGTGAGAGTTGAAGGGAGGAGCAAGGAAGGATTCATATCCTTTACTAAGTAAAGTGTGAAAAAATGGGAGTTGGTGCTTCCTAGGGTTTGTTCCCTAAAATAAGTGAGTTGGAGCTTCCTATGGTTGGTGCCCTAAATTAAGGGAGTTAGTGCTTCCTAGGGTTGGTTCCCTGAAACAAGGGAGTTGGTGCTTCCTAGGTTTGGTGCCCTGAAGAAGGGGATTTGTGTCTCCAAGAGTTGCTGCTCTAAAGAGGATTGGTGTCCTTCACAATCACAAATTATTCTTTATAAAATTTGTATTTCTTGATCTATATAATTGATTTTTTAAATACAATTCCATTAATGATCTATTGTGGTAATTACAATAAAAAAATAATTACTAATTGTTTAAAAAGGTAATATTGATTCACATCCCCCTCTTAGTATTTCCAACAATTGGTATTAGAGCCAATGCCTTAAGAACAGTCTAATCACTGGAAGGTGGATCCTGAAAGAAACAGATCAACAAGAGGGAATGTCTTCCAACAAAACACCATTTTTTTAAGGAGATGATTATGCTCTTTGGAAAATTAGAATGAAAAGCTACATGTTGGCTCTTGGTTTTGATGTTTGGAAATCTGTAGAAAATGGTTACACTACACCAACTACTCCACCCATAGATACTGCAAGAAAGAAGATTTACAATGAAAACTCAAGAGCAGTCAATGCCATTCTAGGAGGATTAACAAATCCCATATTTATGAATTTAATGCATTTTAAGTCAGCTAAAGATATTTGGGACAAACTGAAGGTTATATGTGAATGAGATATCAAAGTCAAGGAGGCCAAATTGCAAACCGACAGAGCTCAGTTTGAAAATTTGAAGATGAAAGAAGAAGAGAACATTATTGAATACCTTCATAGAGCATATGAGGTAGTTAATTCAATCAGAGTATCATGATAAGAAATCTCAGACAAACCTATTGTACAAAAGATATTAAGGTCCTTACCTATGAGGTATGATGCCAAGGTTTCCACAATTGAAGATAGACCAGAACTTGACAAATTCACAGTAGATGAGATCCATGGAATTCTTACAGCATATGAGATGAGGACAGGGAAGGAAAAACCCTCAAAATGAGAAACAACCTTTAAGGAATCTAAAACAAAGAAGAAGCAGGAGCAAAAGACCAATGAAGAGTTATCAGATATATCTGATGAAGAAGTTGCCATCTTCATGAAGAAACTCAAGAGAGGGACTGAGAAATACAAAGGAAAGTTTCCTCTAATATGTTTCAACTGTGGAAAAATTGGACACTTTGCAAATACATGTCCTTATCCTAAGTAGGAGAAAGTGACGAGGAAATAACTTTCAAAGATCATAAGAAGAGAAAAACCAAAGATAAAAGGATATTCTACAATAAGAAGAAAACTTTCTTTACCCAATAAGACAGTAGCTCATTTGAATAAAGTGAAGAAGAGGAGCCAAAGCATCTATTTATGGGAATGAAAAATCAAGATGATAATGATTCTGAAGATGAAGAAGAAGTGAACCTTGACGAAGAATTTATTCATGCAATTGAAGAACTAATAAAATCTAAAAAACAAAACAAGTTACTAAAGGAACAACTTCTAGAGTTTGAAGAAACGATAAAATCAATAGAAAAAGAGATTGCCAAAATCATTAGTGACTTAGAACAATTGATTATTGAGTTAAATACCCAACTCCAAGAAACCAAAAGAAAATAAGAAATCTTAAATAAAGAAATCAATGAAAAAAAACAAACATGTAAGATATTGGAGGATGAAATAATTCAACTAAAAGGGAAACTAGAAAAATGAGACATTCAGTCTAAGCTTGAAAACAACTCAAAAATCCTAAAGTGTCCTAGCTCTGGGTCATGTGAAGGTTCTTAAGCAACTCGAGGGCCAAGTTAAAAAACTACACGAAAAATATGAGTTAAATCCTTTGTTTCTTAGCCTAAGGGCATATTACGAATAATGTCAACAGGGAGTGCATATACACACTTCGACAAAATTTACTCCGCGAGAGTTGGAAGATTGCAAATTAGTTCGTAGTCATGAATTGCCAAAGTCCAAGAGTGATCACCAATTTGTTTTATTCTCAAGGATAATGTTGAAATTGTCGGATTAACGCCTTTTAGGACTTACGTTTGGTCATGGGTTTTGGTCTCATGTAAAGGAATAGGGGAGGAAGAAGAAAAGCGCTAAATAGAACAACGTTTGAAATGGATAAGCTCGTGGTTTCGATCTCACGGTCACAAAGGGAAGTGAATTGAAAGAATCACAAATGGATATTAAGTCCATAATAACGAGCTCACGGTCATTTGAAAAGAATGGTTCGAAAGGAAGCACATTTTTGCAGATATTCAAATCCAGAACAAGAAAATAATCAATGAAGGGTTAAAATTCTGAACAATTTTCAAAAGATTTGAATTCTTTACCAAACTATTAATAATAATAAAAATAGAAGTCATTATTGATAATTTAAATGAAGAGGTGCAATGTTTCAAACAAAGGGACACAATGGTTCAAAGCTCACACCAGTTGGAAGCATATATAAGCAATAAAAAATAGTGAAGAAGAAAGTGTCTTTGTAGTCTATATCATAAGATCAAAGTAGAAGCAGAGTCCAAGAAGGAAAAACTAAAGATACTTATGCAGTGAGGGTGGAAGGGAGGAGTAATGAAGGAGTCATATCCTTTACTAATTAAAGTGTGAAAACACGGGAGTTGGTTCTTCCTAGGGTTTGTTCCCTAAAATAATGGAGTTAGTGCTTCCTAGGGTTGTTGCCCTAAAAATAAGGGAGTTGGTGCTTCCTAGGGTTGGTGCCCTAAAACAAGGGAGTTGGTGCTTCCTATGGTTGGTGCCCTAAAACAAGGGAGTTGGTGATTCCTAGGGTTGGTTCCCTGAAGAAGGGGATTTGTGTCTCCAAGAGTTGTTGCTCTAAAGAGGATTGGTGTCTTTCACAATCATAGATTATTCTTTATAAACTTTGTAATTCTTGATCTATATAATTGATTTTTCAAATACAATTCCATTACTGATCTATTGTGATAATTAAAATAACAAATTAATTACTAATTGTTTTAAAAAGTCATACTAATTCACATCCCCCTCTCAGTGTTTCCAACAATTGGTATCAAATCTAGTGCCTTAAGCATAGTCTAAGCACTGGAAGGTAGATCCTGAAAGAAACAGATCAACAAGAGGGAATGTCTTTCAACAAAACAACATTTTTTAAAGGAGATGATTATGCTCTCTGGAAAATAAGAATGAAAAGCTACATGTTGGCTCTTGGTTTTGATATTTGGAAATCTGTAGAAAATGGTTACACTACACCAACTACTCCACCCATAGATATTGCAAGAAAGAAGAATTGCAATGAAAACTCAAGAGCAGTCAATGCCATTCTAGGAGGATTAAAAAATCCCATATTTATGAAGTTAATGCATTGTAAGTCAACTAAAGATATTTGGGACAAACTGACGGTTATATATGAATGATATATCAAAGTCAAGGAAGCCAAATTGCAAACCGACAGAGCTCAATTTGAAAATTTGATGATGAAAGAAGAAGAGAACATTATTGAATACCTTCATAGAGTAGATGAGGTAGTTAATTCAATCAGAGTATCACGAGAAGAAATCTCAAAAAAACCTATTGTACAAAATATATTAAGGTCCTTACCTATGAGGTATGATGCCAAGGTTTCCACAATTGAAGATAGACCAAAACTTGACAAACTCATAGTAGATGATATCCATGCAATTCTTACAGTATATGAGATGAGGACAGGGAAGGAAAAACCCTCAAAATGAGAAACAACCTTTAAGGAATCTAAAACAAAGAAGAAGCGGGAGCAAAAGACCAATGAAGAGTTATCATATATATATGATGAAGAAGTTGCCATCTTCATGAAGAAACTCAAGAGAGGGACTGGGAAATACAAAGGAAAGTTTCCTCTAATATGTTTCAACTGTGGAAAAATTGGACACTTTGCCAATAAATGTCCCTATCCTAATCAGGAGGAAAGTGATGATGAAAGAACTTTCAAAGATCAACAGAAGAGAAAAAACAAAGATAAAAGGATATTCTACAAGAATAAAAAAACTTTCTTTACCCAAGAAGACAGTAGCTCATCTGAAGAAAGTGAAGAAGATGAGCCAAAGCTTATATTTATGGGAATGAAAAATCAAGATGATAATCATTTAGAAGATGAAGAAGAAGTGAACCTTGAGGAAGAATTTATCCATGCATTTGAAGAACTAAGAAAATCTAAAAAACAAAACAAGTTACTAAGGGAACAACTTCTAGATTTTGAAGAAACTATAAAATCAAGAGAAAAAGAGGCTTCCAAAATCATTAGTGACTTATAACAATTGATTATTGAGTTAAATACCCAACTCCAAGAAACCAAAAGAAAATAATAAATCTTGAATAAAGAACTCAATGAAAAACAACAAACATGTAAGATATTGGAGGATGAAATAATTCAACTAAAAGGGAAACTCGAAAAATGAGACATTCAGTCTAAGTTTGAAAACAACTCAAAAATCTTGAACAACATTCTTAGCAGTCAGAGATCATCAACTGATAAGACAAGAATGGGATATGATCCCTCTACAAAATAGAAGAATGACAAAGAACTAATTATCTATGTAGATGCTCTTAAAAAATCCATAATAAGAGAAGAAAATAAAAAAAGGATAATACCATTGAAAACTGCCCCAAATAAACAGAAATCTACACTCCCTACTAAAGAAAAATATGACAAGAAGAAAAGAATCATCAGAAGGAATCCCTCTAACATAAATCAATATATCTTCTTTGGATATTTCTATTCCTGAAATAATTTTGGACATAAAGCAATATATTGTAAATCTTATAGAAAATACAATCCAAGAAATGTTCAAAGATATGAAAACAATAAGAATAATGCAGAAAGAAGAACTTATAACTCCGCTCCCTTACAAGACTACAATGTTGAATGTTACAAATGCAACAACTATGGTCATGAAGCTAGTGAATGGAGATTGTCAAAGTATGAAAAAAAGATAAATATTCCCAACAATCAAAAGGTATGGAAGAAAAAATAAATAAAGAAAACAAAGTGTAAATTTTCCCTATATGAAAAAAACCAAGGATCTCAGTGGTATATAGACAATGAATGTTCTAAGCAAATGATTGGAGATCAAAGAAAATTTCTCAATTTAAAGATGAAATAAAAAGGAAAAGTCACATTTGTAGACAATGTGTCAGCTAAGATACTGGGAAAATGCACTGTCAGCCTAGGGAGTGACAAGACCAAAGCAAAAAATGTACTTTTGGTATAAAATATCAAGCCTAATATCCTAAGTGTCAGTTAGAAATGTGATCAGGGTCACATACTTACCTTTGATTATAAAAAACGTGAGATCAAAAGAAAATATATCGGAAAGCTAGTAGCAGTTCCACCAAGAACATGTAGAAATGTGTACATCCTTGATATGGAGGAAGAAAAAAAAATGTTGTTTAAGTCAAGAAGATGAAAGTTGGCTATGGAATATAAGGTTGGAACATTTAATCTTTGACATCTTAATCAAAGCCAATAAGAAGGAGGCAATAAGGGATCTGCCAAAAGTTATTAAGCCTTCAGACTCTATTTGTAAGAAGCAAACAAGAACTAGTTTCAAAATAAAAAAAACATTGAACAAAAAAACCATTCGAACTTATTCACACAGATCTATGTGGACCTACCAGAACTAAAAGTATTTATGGAGAACATTATTTTATGTTGATCATTGATGATTACACAAGAATGACGTGGGTATACTTTCTAAAAGAAAATTCAGAAGCCTTTGAGAAGTTCAAAATATACAAAGTCCTTGTAGAGAATGAAACATATCTCACAATTAAATGTTTGAGATCATACAATGGAGGAGAATTCACCTCTAAAGAGTTCATTAAATTTTTTGAAAATCATGGTATCAAAAAACAATTTTCAACTCCCAGGACCCCTCAACATAATGGAGTGGTGGAAAGGAAAAACAGAACAGTCCAAGAAGATGCAAGAACCATGTTAAATGAAACTAGGCTTCCAAACAAATTTTGGAAAGATGCAATCTACATAACATTACACATACTTAATCGATCTCAATTGAGACCCAACCATGAAAAAACTCCTTATGAGCTATGGTTTAGTAGGCCAACATCTGTAAAACACTTTAGAGTTTTTGGAAGTAAATGTTATATTAAGAATTATGAATATAATTTAGGAAATTTTGATCCAAGATCTGATGAAGGCATATTTTTAGGTTATTCACCTAATAAGAAAGCATACAAATGTTATAATATTAGACTACTCAAGATAGTGGAAAGAGAAAATGTCAAGATATAATATCTAAAACTAAAGAAGAGCATATCCCAAGACATATCAAAATTTGATAAAGAATCTCAGCAAGAAGATGATGATAAATAATCTCAGCAAGAAGATGTTGATAAAGAATCTCAGCAAGAATATGATGATAAAGAAACACAGAAAAATGAACCATATACTGATGAAGAAGACAATGAAGAAACACCCTTGCCAAAATCTCCATCAAAAAGAGTTCAAAAGAACCGTCCTGAGAGTCAAATCATTGGAGACAAAAATGAAGGAGTGGAAACAAGAAGGAAACTCACATTTGACTCATAACATGCAATGTTGTCTATGATAGAACCTAAATCATTTAAATAAGACAACAAAAGTAACTATTGGACAAAGGCAATGAATGCAAAACTTGACCATATATAGAGGAACCAAACTTGGGAATTAGTTCCAAGACCTAAGGACAAGAATGTGGTAGGAACTAAGTGGATATTCAAGAACAAACTAAATGAAAATGGGGAGATTATAAAGAACAAAGACATATTAGTTTGCAAAGGGTATGCTCAAGTACAAGGTATTGATTTTGAAGAGACGTTTTCTCTAGTAGCAAGACTAGAAGTCATCAAAATGTTCTTGGCATTTGCATGCTTCAAAAATTTCAAGATTTATCAGATGAATGTCAAGTCATCATTTTTGAATGGATCTCTAGAAGAAGAATTCTATGTTGAACAACTAGAAGGATTCATGCTAACAGAAAATCAAGACTATGTGTGAAAGCTAAAGAAAGCTATGTATGATCTTAAGAAATCCCCAAGAGGATGGTTTTCAGGGCTAGATCAATACCTACAAAAACAAGGATATAAGAGAGGGACTACTGACAACAACTTATATATCAAAATATAATTGTTGTGGTAGTATATGTCGATGATATCATATTTGGGAGTAATCTTACTATAATGAGCAGAAAATTTGCAACTAAAATGCAAGAAGAGTTTGAAATGTCTATGCTAGTAGAATTGTCTTTTTTCTTAGGTTTACAAGTCACTCAATCAAAAAAATGAATATATATTTCCCAGACCAAATATATCAAGGAAATGTTGAAGAAATTCCAAATGGAATATAGTAGACCTGTAAGTAATCCCATGGTCACTGGATGTAAACTAAGCTTAGAGGATGACTCACCAAAAGTAGATCAAACTATGTACAGATCAATGATCGTAAGTTTTCTCTATTCAACAACAACTAGACATGACATCATGTAGGATGTAGGACTAATGGGGAGATTTCAATCTGCACCTAGGGAAACTCATCTAAAATAAGTAAAAATAATATTCATATATCTTAAAGGGACCTTAGAATTTGGATTATGGTATCCAAAAGATAAAGACTTTACATTAAATGCATACACTGATGCAGATTGGGTTGGTAGTATAGATGACAGGAAAAGCACCAGTGGAGGAGTATTTTTTCTAGGAAAATGTCTGGTAGCATGGTTAAGTAAGAAACAAACATCCACATCACTATCCATAGAAGAGGAAAAATACATTGCTGCTGCATCCTGCTTCACACAAGTTCTGTGGATGAAACAAACATTAGAAGATTTACAAATAATATATGATGATCCCATTACTATTAATTGTGATAACACTAGTGCCACAAGTATCTCCAAAAATCCAGTAATGCATTTTAAAACCAAACACATCCCAATTAGATACCATTTCTTAAGATATCAGGTTACTCAAAGAGTTGTTAAAGTAGTGTATGTGGACACCTAAAAACAAATTGCAGACATATTCACAAAACCTTTTCCCAGGAGTACCTTTGAAAATATTCGACAGAAATTGGGAGTAATTCACATACCTCATTAAAAACACAAAAGTCGCATCAGAGGAAAAGGGACACATGGGCATGGGGAGCATCGAAACAGGGGGAGTGAAGAAATATGACTTCTGTCATTGCTGTCAAAGGGGGAGGAAATTGATAAGCAAAATAAATAAAAATATTTCAAAGAAAAGGTTTCCATCAATGCCAAAGGGGGGAAATGTTGGACACAGTGGTATGATATTATCATTGATGTCAACATAATGCAAGTGATGAGATCAAAGATCAGAAGATATATCACTATAGAAATCATGTAGGAGAAATCTGAGCTCATTAGATCATATTGAGAAACTACGTGACAATCCAAGACAACCAAATCACGCAGAAGCCAAAGCCTACATAGAATAACCCTTCGTGAAGGATCCTGGAATCCTAATCGTCCATTCAAAATTTGGGAGTAACCACAACCATTAGATTAGTTCAGATCTATCTTGATCATTAGTTAGAACGAAGTGGAAGGACATGATAAGTGCACCCCATAAGACACAAATCCTTGAAACCTCCTAAATCATGAAGTGAATGCTCATCACCAGGTCTCGTGGAGAAAATTCAGGTTAGTCCTCAACCATAGATCAATACCTCCAAAACTTCACTACTTCAACGAAAATTAGAGACAAGGCAAAGGCTCAAACTCACGAAGTCACAAAATCCCGCCAGTCATTAGATCAAAAGAGGGAATTCAAAAGAATTCTCGACCATTCGATCGGGTTTAATGGAAGAACATGGTAAGCCACAATATCCCAGAGTCTCGGATTAAACAAACTCATGTAGACCATTGATCTAATATCACCTCGAGAGAAATGAAAGACATTAGATCAGGTGGCCAAACCAGACATTGAACTACTTCGACGATAAGAAGTTAATATAAACCAAGAATACCTAAAGGCTGAAACCCCAAAGTCATAAAATCCAAACAACCATTGTGCGAGGGAAGGAATAGTCAACGCGACGTCGACCACTCCGGGATTATGAGGAGTCCCAAACAACCAAAACCCCCGAAGCCATGAAGTAACGAAGACACAAAGTGCAAAGCCATGTTCCAATAGGGAGACATGTAGCAGAAGGCAAAGATGACACGTGGCCCAATCAGCTGGTGACAAGTGTCAAGGCTCATTTGTCATATAAGGTATATGAAAGTCACGAATCAAGGTGACATGTGGCAACCACTCAGCCAATGCCACGTCAAAATATACACATAAGAATTCCATATCACCCCAGGATTACAACCTTCGGGGATATCCAGATTTTCCTACCAACAAACATGTCCGAAGCGCCAAAGGGCGAAGTCATGAAATAACATTGGTCATTGATTTAAGATTCTTAGGAATCTTTCTCGGTCGTT
>JASDQU010237137.1:0-10194 GCA_032191745.1 Picea mariana | reverse complement strand
TAGGCACAAATTTATGAATCAAATAACTTGCAATGAAAGTTAACAAATGGCCTAGCCACACAACTTTGCCTTAAGGACAAAGGTGGACAAAACAATGTAAATTAAATGACTAAACAACCTCACAACAATGGCACAAGGAGGAGGACAAGCCTACCGATTTTGTGCCAAGGTGGGTAATAAAATACAACTAAGCTAGCCACACAACCTTGCCTTAAGGACAAGCGGGGAAAACAAATAAATACAAAAAAGAAACTAAAAATAGATCTAGCCTTACGATTTTACATGGATTGGCATAGCCAAATCATTTTGCAAGGTGTAGGCAAACTAAACTAATTTGCAATACAGAAAATTGATTTTTGGAAAAGAATGCAAGCCCAAGAGACTCTCTTGGGCTGCGTACAAGCTTAGAAAGAGATAGAAAGAGAAGGGGTTGATATCCAAACTCAAGAGGGGTCCCTTGAATGTTTTGAGATTCAAAATGGGTAGCACTTCCCCTTCTTTCTGGCGAAAATCTGCAAAAATTAACAAGCAATAGCTTGCTGGAAATTGCTGAAAACACCTAAAAACTTGTGAATTTCTATTAGCAAACAAAACATAAATTTAAATACAAAAGTCTGAACACGTATATGAGCTTTTATGGACTATTTCAGAACAGAAATATGCTTGGAAATTGATGGAAAATGACAGAAATAATAACAAAAATTTATTGGAGGTATCCCATGGTTGAACAAACAAATTTATAGATCTGAAATTTGCTTATTCAAACCCTTTGTGACCTGCAAATATGTGAGAACTTGCTACAAAACCAACAAGGAGGTGAGTATGTCTAGAGAAATTGCAAAATACTTTCCAACTTCAATAAAATAACTCACTAAAATCAATAACAATACTACTATGAGTTCCTCCAAGCAAAATTCTTTGCTTGGATCTCCTAGTTTAGATAATGCAAGCAAGAAAAACACTAGAAAGTAAAGCAACAATATCACCTCATACAAGAACCATGAAGAGCATCAAGAAGACTCCCAATGCACCATAGATATCCTCCAAATCTTTTCTATTAATGAGCAAAAATGTTGCTGCAAATACTTGCAGCAAGATTTACAAGAAGAAATGAGAAAAAGAGAGAGAGAGGAGTGGGAGAGATTTGGGCAGCATAAACTTGTTCTGAGAATAGATGGAGAAATGAGGAGGGGTAGACATTCTTTTATACTTGGGAAGGAAAAGAGACCCCTCTTGGATGAGCTCCAATTGGCACACATCCAACAGAAGAGGACAAAGTCGAGGGCACACTTTTAGGGTTTTGGTAGAAGTTAGGGTTTGAGGGTTGAGAGGGGAAGGGGGAAAACACCTTTTCCTCTCACCAAACAAGAAGTTAGACACCAAGGGGGGCACACTTAGGGTTTTAGTCATCACTTTTCTTTAATTTTCCATTTTGACCAAGTGGATGACCAAGGGGGGCGCACTTTTCCTAGCGAGTTGTCACTTTAAGTTGTTGGCTTAGCAAGGGGGGGTTTCCTAAGTGGAAAATTGTTTTTCCAACTTAGGAATAAGGTTAGAAAACCTTTCCCACTCTCTCTCATGTCTTTATTCATGTTTTACAATTTTTGGCTATTTTACCTTAGCCAATTAAAAGCAATTAAATGTTGACTCTAGAGTCTAGACTGACTTTGACTCCTCATGGACAAAGACCTAGCAAAACTTGTCCAATTGAGTTGAAACTTGGTCCAAGGGTGTAGGGGGTTGTCTGCCATTTTTTTTGAGTACTCACACCCCTATCAAAATCCCCAAGGAGCATTTTTTACATTTTTCATCAAAAATAATTAAAATTTCCATTAAATGGAGAATTTTAATAAATTAAAAAATACTATCAAAACCTGAGGGAATTCCGCAAAACTCTAGAAGATGTCTAGCATGGTCATTTACAACATCCCTATAACTTAGTCACCCCATGGGCTTGATCATTAGAATGCCTTTCACCACTTTGGAGAATTATTATGAGTGAAAAACTCAAGAGTAATTAAAATTACCCGAGGATAAAAAACACTAGATGAAAGAACTTCCCTAATGATAAAGTCTTAGGCAACTAACTAAAATTATAATCATGTTGACCTATTACATTATTATCCCATGCAGGGGAGCAGACATTCCGATTACACAGAAAGATGTGTTGGGGGCAAAAATTGCCCTGCTAAGCCATAAGTATTCAAACTTAGTTGCACCATCAGGTACATAGCTTCATGATAATATGACGTTGAGCCCTAGTCGAAATAGGTGGTCAACATCTGGCTCCACATGGGGACTTGTGTTCGATCTTTCTTTGGAAGGAGAGCATGCGAGAACTTCAAATCCTACAAAAAAAAGTGCTCACCAATACCCAACATAAATACATGTGTGAAAATAATAATTAAATAAATAAAATGCTATTAACAATAATCACATAAATGAAATTACTATACAATGAATTATATACATAAATGAAATAATGAAAAAACTGAAAGAATTAAGGAGAAAGGTTAGAGATACATTACAAAGAGTGTCCCTTTGGACACCAAATAGCTGTGTTGAAGATCATTTCAAGGTGGAGCCTTCTCACTGGCATATCTAACTTTATGTCGTTCAACTCGCTGAGATGAGTTGTCAAGAGACTTATACACTTTACCCTGTTTTCTGATGTTTTGACTTGAAACCCTTTTCCTAGTTCTCAACCACTCGATAGAATCTTCCTTGAACCCTTTCTGATGAAGTTTTGTTGGTGCCAAGCGAAAAGATTTAAAGTTTGCTGATTTCAATTCTTCTTTGAAAGGCTTGGCATATTCTTTAATAGGGATGATATGTTGCTTATTATTATTACCATTAATCTTCTCATCATCCTCATGATCTTCTACCAGATCTACTCCACTTTTTCCTCTTTTATTTTCTTTCCTTTTTTTTTCTTCCTGTTTGTCGAAGACATCATTTTCGTCAAAATAAATATCCTCAACTTTTAAGACATATGGAGTCGATGGCCCAAAAATCCTATCCAATTCTGTTCTTGTTTCTGAAGAATTCACACTACTACTCGTTTTATTTGAAGCTTCTTCAAGAAAGAGACCATCAAAAGTATCCATGGTATCCCAAACATTACAAACACTAGGGGTTTCATTCTTAAGTTCCTCATTGACATATGCCAGAAAATTAGATCGTACCTCATAACATCCCATCTCTAGCTCACGATATACAAGCTCATTTGTGGATTTCTTAGGGTTTTCAACATGTTATTTTCTTTCCAATTCTTTGTTTAATCTGAACATGGCCCCATCTGGAGTGGGAATGATGGCATAAGTTATATCCATTTGTAAATTGCTCCCTAAATCTGTAGTTGTTTTTCGTGAGAGCAACATACCCCAAGCATCTAGCACATCAATCACTACTATGTCCATTTCTATCATGATGTCTGGGAAAGCAGCTAAATGCACTTGTAAGCCCTTTATCAAACCATGCACTTCAATATTTTTACTATCCATGGCACAAATGTTATGGTAAGGCCTTGAAATCCTTAAATTTAATTGTTCCATTACTTTCTTAGTCACAACATTTGAACTTGCTCCAGAATCTAGCATGCAATTATGAAGGGTATAGTTGTTCACAAGTAGAGAGAGAAAAAATGGTTGGTTCTTTTCGTTCCCCCTATCCCAATTTTGCAGAATCACAGGTGCATCCTGGTAAGCTCTAGCTGGTGGCATGTCAATACCGTTCTGAGGAGGATTTTCTATAGCTCTGAGTAATTTCTCCCTTTGAGATGGGATCTTCATAATTTCTGCTACAGAGACCAACATCTTCGCATTATTCAACCACCCCCCTAAGTCAATATTTAATTCTGTATCTGTAGGAAAGATTGATCTAGGGGGGGGAAGAGGTATCTTAGGAACACTTGTTTGAGTTTTCTCTTGATTTCTGGTTCCATTCTTTTGATAAGTTAAACCTCTATATGTACCCAAATCTAACACTTGTTTGGGAGTAGGCTTAGGGCCAAACTTTTCTGTTGCTCTATCCATTACATCATTCATGCAGTTCATATTCTCACCATGCTCAACTAATTCCATCCATTCATTCATGCCAACATTATACCTTTGACCACACATGTTAACTTGTCCATTTTCTGATCTAGAGAAACCTTCCTCACCATACATCTCCTGGAAGAATGGACAAGTTAATTCTTCGTGAAATTCCCCACAAGGCCTACAATAAGGGATAACTTGGTGATTAACCAAGTTAGTAGACTCAAAAGGATTTGGTGGCCTTTGCTCTTGAGGTGGGGGTCTTTTTGGCCATTTATCATTTGGCTTGTGATGAGGTCTACTAGAGTGAGCCCTCTCCATGGAAATCAACCTATTTTTCATGGCATTCATTTGATTAGCATGGTTAATCTCTATTTCCTTTATCTGATTGGTCTGATTAACCTCCATTTGCTTGATTAGTTGAGTGAGTTCCTTAATGCCATCATTAGAAGACTCTTGATTTTCAACTTTCTTCTTCTCATAGGTTTTGGAAGAAGTTCCTTTTGAGAAACCAGGAATGTTTGACTTCCTAGCATCTTTCATATTCTTATCTATCCTTATGGCATAGTTTTGTGCATCCCTTAGAGTTTGTGGATCCTTATCCCTCAATTGATATCTGATTTCTCCCTCAAAGGCTTCCATGTAATGAATTCTTCCATTGTCTCATTTTCTTTCTTTTGACTTGTATTAAGGGAAGCTAAAAGATGGCGATCCTCCTTCTGATCACCCCATCTTTCCCTGAAGGCCTTTTGAATTTCGGCCAAGGTGCTAAACTTGTTAGGATCTTGTTCTGAGAACCATTCACCTGCATCCCCTTCTAGAGAATACACAAAGAGGGTCATCTTGACATCTTCATGATTGTGGCCATTACACCACTTACTGACACATAAGTCGACATTCAAGATGTGAAATCTGGCACTAACAACATTGTTTCCCTGAAAAGTAGGAAATTTCTCAATAGCTTTGTCAAGAATTGCATGAGGAGCACCTTGAATATTTGCAAAGTTACATGGCCTTAATAGGTCACCCATAGTTGAATTAGAATTAGTTGTTATAGGATTATTATGTGCAAACAAGCGATGGATAGTAGAGATCATATGCCCTCCAGGGGTTCATAAGTCACAGGGATCATAGCATGTAAATCACATCCAATAATTAAATTACCCAAACATGTGCATCAAACCCCCCTTAACCCAGACAAATGCTTAAAGACGTTATGCAATTTGACAAGTTATGTTTGGAGAAGGTCTCAGGGTGTCCTATTGGGCTAACCTCTCTTAAGTTTGGGGTGTTTCCTAGGTGGGATCTAGTCCAAGTCATGTAAGTGTATGAGGTGGCATGGGGTAAGTGTTTGGGCATGGGGTGCATGTAATAATAGGGAAATGTAAAGTCTTACCTGTGGGTGCCTTTGTAGAGGGCGAGCTGCACCTTGTCATAAATGCAATTGTTTCCTAGCCCATTCATTGCCTTTTATTCTTAGCTTTATTTCTTTTGATCTTTTKCTTTTGTGCTTCAAGGGAAKAGTTGAGGGCCAYTGTCYTGGCTTGATGACCAGAGGTGACARCGTTATCCACAAACATTTCACGGAAATGAGAAGGYYGGCTYGTGATGAGACCCCCTTTCTCTTGGCTATGCCACCAAGAGCCACTACCCTGGTTTGGTGACYAGATAGGTGGTAGTGTCATACCGCTACATGCCCATGGTCATAATAGGCCGGCTCGTGATGAGACCTCCTATCCATCAACTAGTACCTTGAGTGTTTATGTATCTTCTGGGTCCCCTTTTCTTACTGAGAAGCTTTTCACTGCTTTCTCGGGGATCCCTGGGCAAAGCATCTCAAAGGTTTCAACATTGGCTTTTAACTCTTGCTAGCTACTTTTACCCTCTGGGCCTTTAGCCCCTTCTTCCCACAAGGTAAGGTACAACCCTTCCTAGTGTAGCCAATCCCAATGCCCAAACAAGGGTAGGGGTGATGATAGGAATAAAGATGGAAAGTGGTAAGTATGGAGGGAAACGGACGATGACTTTTCACAGACCCACCCAGTGGCAAGCCATCCTAAAGGGAAATCAACTTACTAGGGCACCATGTCACCCTTCCAGGTATGAATGAGGCAAAGAGCATAATTTCCAAGCAAACGTCATGAAATGAAGAAGGATTTAATACAACATATTCAAGTGCTTCAAAATTCAGAGTGATACATACCATGATACCTGGACTCATTACCTCATGGAGCAAGACTCACCGCTACTTCAGGACCAGGCTAGTGTGATGGATACTATTGTTGGTGATAAGTGGACTGCCCTGAAGAAAAGAGGGGCACTCCAGGGCCATGCTCAAGTTGTCTGGCTCTTGGTACTCCATGTCTAGGACCTGTGGGCCTCGAGACGTGATCTCCTTAGTTATCCCTAGGCTAGGGGATAACATCTGGCTCTTACTCGAGGAGATGTGCTCACCCTAGAGCGCATGAGAACCTCAACATATCTGGTATGACCTATGCCTGCTAAATCTCAACAAAGGATATTAGTAATCCCTTGGGTGGTGATATCACCCCTCGTCCATATATGATAAAATAAACAAATAAAAGCATCTCTAGTCTAGCATATGATTATGAGTATACATATATACATAATGAATCAAGACAATATGAAAATGCAACTACAACTATGCTAACATGATATGCAAATGGTATATACAATGGGTGCAAATTCCTACCTACCTCTACTTACCTGTTGGTTGAATGCTAGGTGTAGTCATATAACCAGTGAAACCATCCTAGCAATACCTCATAATACCTACCTCTGTGCTTCATCATAAACCAAAACAATGACAAGTCAAGCACAAAAATAACATGAGTTAGAGCATGCATCATATCATAGGAAGTTGGAAAGTCTAGCTCACGGAGGCGGGAGGGAGGGATAAAATTATGCCAAGTTACACTTCCAGGAAAATGCTCAATCCATCTCAGAAAAGGATCGTGAAAAATCAAAGGTTCAAAAGACTGACTCAAAGAATCTGAAGGTTGGCTACCTTGGATGTCATCACATCCTGAGGTCTGGGAAGGGACTAGCAAGAACCTAGAGGATGACCGACAACTTCTCAAGGGAAGGTTGGAATACCGAGATAACAAATTTCTTCTTAAGGCATTCAACCTACCCTTGAATTCTAAAACAAGGCTTAGCGCTGGAGAAAACTTAAGACAAGGGACATGTTTCCCAACTGCACCCTTAGTGACATAGCAAGGTAAAGTAATCGAAGGAGGCTGGAAAACCTTGTCACAAGTACCCTGCTTCAGGTAAGCAATGTCTTCACCCTTATCAAGATCCGAGCACAACGGTGGTTGATAATCTTCTTCATGGAATAAATCCAAGTGCTCAAAGGAATACTCATCAAAATCCTCAAGGTATGACCGAAAATCATCAGGAGAACATAGAACTAGGTCACCCTTGGCTGCTTGGAAAACATCTGCAACTACATCATCTCCTTGTTGCCAAATGTCAAAATTAGTAGTAACCTCATATGATTGTTGTAAAGACAACATTTGGAAATGACCCTCAATGTTGTAAATGGGATCCCCATCATACCCAATCACATCCCATTTATGTTTTCCAACGTGTATGAACTCCTCAATATTATCAACCATGTCATTACCTTTATCATAACACGAAGGGCTTAAAACATCCAAGGGCTCCTCTAACCGTTCTTCACTTTCCAAATCAAAAAATTAAGCATCTTCAAAATCTTGAAAAGGGAAATAACTTACTGTATTCACTTCTTGCTGTACAGGAGCGTCAAAGACTTGGATGACTTCATCAAATGAAAGAGCAAGCATCAGTGCTTCGTCCTCATGACTTGCCCCTACATCTTTAGCTTCATAATACAGAGGGTCTAACTTGTCCAAGGATTCCCTTTCTTCTTCACCTTTTGAATCATAGAATAAGGTATCGTAAAAAACCTGAAAAGGAAAGTGACTAACCTCATCCTCTTCCTTTTGTGCAGGAGGAATAGGATCTCAGATGGCTTCATCAGAGGGAGGAGCATGCATTAATACTTCATCATGTTTGATATGCTCTCTCTCTTCAACCAGGTCTTCATTATCCTCGGTAGAAGCATGAATAAATTCTTGCTCTTCCTCATGGGATTGGAAACCTTCATTAGGATCCCTCTCCTCAACCTCTTGTTGGTCGATGACTTGTTCCCTTSTTTCCTRGAATTTAMTAACAAAKATCTCAAGGGAAACTAATCTCTCCARACTAAGAGTATCTGGGGTATCTTTGGGGTCATCAACTTTGATTTCTRGAGTAAAGAGKTGTTCTCCCTTGAACAAGGAGATATTTGCCTCGATTTGTATAGCCATGTGATAAGCTTCTTGGATTGTTCTTGGACCTTTTTCACTAAGGAGAAACCCTAATTGCACTAAGAGTGCATTGGTATAGAGGTAAACGAGGTACTTGTCTTCAGGACGATAGCTTCTAGGAATTTGTTGTAGCAAATTCTTAAACTTGGTATGGAATTCCTTGACAGTCTCGTTCTTAGTTTGTTTCATGTACTCGAGTCTTTTTATTAGCATGTGGATATCTTCTAATTTAATACCCCATTTCTTGAGAAAGGTTTCTTCTAACTGGTCCATAGATGTGATGCTAGCATCTGGGAGATCATCATACCATTTCCTAGCATTACCATGAAGAGTGGAAGAGAGAAGTTTCATTGCCAAATCTTCAGCATCATCACTGATAGGGTGGCGTTGAAAGAAAGCCCAAAAATTATCCATGTGCTCTTCGGCCCTAACCCCATCATCACCAGTGAATCTAGGGTGCCAATTTTCATACCTTGGAGGCATTTGTCGAGGGTAGCCTAGAATTTCACTCATATCTAAGGGTTTAAAATTACCTGGGTCCCATTGAGAAGCCATGGTTGGATTTGTCATTAGTGGAGTCGCCAAATAATCCTTCTAGGGATCATCAAAGGGAAAAGAGGGAATCACCCTCAGTGGAGTTGCCAGGTAAGCTTTGTGAAGTAAAGGTTTTGGATAAAGGCTTACCAAAAAAGTGTCGTTCGAGGAAAATTGACTCGATGTTCCTCGACAACGGCGCCAAAAATGTTATCGCACAAGCTATACTTGCCCAAGCCCAAAGGCAAGTAGGCCTAGATTAACGTAACACGGAGGTAACCCTATCACTGTCACCCCAATAAGGTACCTCTTTCTCTTTAGGAGGAGGAAAAGCTCGCTCCAAGGGAGACGTCCCAGGACCTAGTTGGTTGATGAAGGAGGATAAGACAAGGTGATACCACCCCTCTCTCTAGGTCACTCAAATGAATGAAGTCACTTGGAAAGGTTGTGTCAAGGGGTCAAGGGGAAATAAGGTGAATGATACCTTCCCTTTACCAAAGAAACAACAAACGTTATATAATAACCAATGATATCAATGCTTTCAATCAATGACTTCAATATAAAAGGCCTGCTACCAAACAAATTTGTGCATATAGGATAGATGTGTAGCAATAGTAACAAATCCAGAAATTGTAACTTATAAGGATAATGTAATCAAATATAAAGACCTTGCAATGATAATACTTTTGTCAATGTTATCCCCCACTTTTAGGGATAACTAGGAGATCATGTCTCAAGGCCCACAAGTCCCAGACATGGAGTACCGAGAGCAGGATTGACTTAGGCATGGCCCTGGAGGGCTCACCTTTTCTTTCTTCCAACATCTTTATCTTGGCAGCAGCATCAGCATCCATCACCATCAGCTTGGTCCTGTGTAAGAGATGGTTCTTGTTCCATGAGGTAATTAGTCCGGGTATCATGGTATGTGCCACTTTGATCATCAAAACCATTGAATGTGTGCATCTGATTCCTTTTATTTCTAAGAACTGCTTGGATCTTATACTTGCACACTTGACCATGTTTGGGGGGGTTGACAGGGTACCCTAGCAAGCCTGTGTCTGTAGGTTTTGGTTTTCCACTGGGGGGATTTCTGAAAAGTCATTGTCTGCTCCCATCACAGCACCACTGTTTCATCTTGTTTCCCGCTCACCTATCCCATTCCACTTGTCCGAGCACTGGGTTGAACTATTTTCAGGACTGCACCTTATCTCGTGGGAAGAAGGGGCTAAAGGCCTAGAAGGTAAAAACAAGATGGTAAAAGATAAAAG
>JASDQU010237130.1:0-17011 GCA_032191745.1 Picea mariana | reverse complement strand
TGTAAAGCAGAAACCACCAAGCAACAATGTCTCGACTGGTTTCTTAGATCACTTGTCTCTCCCCTTGGTAAGGATGTAGCTTCTAGCTTCCCTCAATCCGAAGAGGAATCCATCAGTAAGGTCCAACAGTATGACCTCATTTATGCACAGTCAGGGTACTTATACACGGTACTTCCTGATCTTCCAAAACCCGTGCCATTTGGCCAAGACAAACCTAGGATGTCTCACTTAGCAGACGGACTAATAGGTGCCACCACACACCATGGTCCACAACCCCAACCACCATTGATGTATGGAACACCTCAATACCCGCCGGCCTATGGGGGCACTTCTTATTACCCCCCACCCCCTTATCAACAGCCATACCCTGTTGCTATACCTCCACCCATCAGTGGACCACCACCAACACATCCCATACATCCACCTATCCCCCAAACAGTGGTACTCCCTCAACATTAGCTTATAGTACTAGTGAAAGCACTACACCTTCTTATGTGCCTTATGGATTGGTACCACCAAAAAATCAATACTTCCCATTTCCTAGTCCTCCGCAACCCATGGCTCCCCCACATCCACATGCGGGGGTAAATTTTGTTCAACCTTCTGCTACTCAACAATACCAAAATTTCGAACAGTTTAATACAGCCAACCCAACTCATCCATCGAACAATGCCAAGAAGAAAGGATGGAACAGGAATAACAACAACCCAGGTCAAGGCGGGAATCAACCCCCACAGCACCAACCCAATGGGGGCAAACAGAACCAAGGGAACCAAAACCCCCAAAGGGGGAATAACAACAAACGCCAAGGGAGAAATAATGTTAAAACCATATTCCCATATGCTCTTTGTGGTGAGTTCGGTCATTACACTCACCATTGCCCCCATATCACTGATTTCAAACGGTTGAAAGACTCCAGTAGTCTTCCCCATTCTCCTGCACAAATTGCCCCTCAACAGGCACCACAACAATACGTGCAACAACCCCCTTCCGCCGTGCTACAAAATCCTATCCCACATCAAGGTGTGGTAAACACCCAACAGGACACACAGCATCCCCCACCTCAGGTGGGACAGTACCACAACCCCAACAACCCAGCAGAACGTACAATTCTCTTCACCAGTGAGGAAGAAATTCTGTTGCAAACACGTAATCGTCAGTATCATACACCCGTTGAGTCTACTCCCATCTCTCCAGAGACAAATCCTACACCAACGGGACCCCCGTTGGTGATCACTCGCCCTCCCGCTGAACCACCACTATGAATCCCTCGCATCCCTTTGTGCAGGAATGTCCACAACCCACAGGCTAGGGCAGCTCATAACTATAGCTTGGTAGACGACTTAGCACAATCCTCGGCTGCCATGTTAGTCTTGGAAGTCCTCCAGACTTGTCCTACGCAGCAGAAATCTCTACTTTCCACCTTGGGGGCAGTCAACCCTGCAGATACTCAACTCATCACCTTTGATCTTGACAGTGAAGAACCTCGTCTTCCCGCCTTGATCGCTTTTCAAATACCTGTGAAAATACGGAACATCACAGTTCATCGATGTATCATCGATGAAGGTGCTTCTACGTGCATCATGTCCAAAACAGTATGGAAGAAACTTGGTTCCCCGGAACTCAAACCCTCTGCCATCACATTACGAGCTTATGACGGACGACCATCCTCTCCTGAAGGGCTCTTCCAAAATGTCTCCGTTGAACTCGGGGGCAAGACTATCCTCATTGATATCGAAGTTATCGACGCCCCGCTCGATTATAATATCCTGTTCGGTCGTAGCTACATGTACGCTATGAAGGCAGTGGCCTCTTCCGTCTTTCGGACAATGATGTTCCCCCACAATGGGAAGATTGTGACCATCGACCAAGTCTCACATTATGAGCCTAACCCATCTGCCAACCTCGATAACATTCTTCCTCTCATCCACACCAACCAAGACGCATATCCACTCATAGAGATGGGTCCTGGGATTTTCAAAGACCCATCCTTGTTAGGGACGTACCATGGAGCACCACCACTCCTTCATTCTTCTAATCAAGTATGTGTCATCTCATCTAACAGAACTCACACGGAGGAGGCTCTTCCTCCTCAGGAGGCTTCCGTCATTCCTAACGTCTCAATAGTCGCAGAACCACTCTCGCCGGAGCCTCCTGTGCACTCGTCGACCTCAATAGTCCACGAATCCACATCCCCTCAAGGGAATAATCCTGTTTGGGAGACACTCCCCCAACCCCTCACCCAAATTCCCTTCTTTTACCCTCCCTCGGGTATTGAAGCTTTTCAGGTAGCCGCCACACTCACACTACCCAATATGGTGTTAGCAATCCCATTTTGGTATTTACACCCACCAGAGATGATCCCTCGACCATCTCTTCCCCCACAGGATGGACTTCCCATGACTATTCCCATCCTCACCCCCACTACCCCCCCACTCACTACCTTCCCGGCCACAGTTGGGGGTAGGAGAAAGAAGAAAGAGCCCACCGCTCCATTTCCTCCACGCATACCACCACCTTGTGCACTATGTGAGAAAGAGGGCCACCAAACCAACAATTTCCCATCCCTACCTGAATTACGGAATTTGATCCCCCTCCATCAAACTCCCACAACACCCGCCACTACTGCTAATCCCCCCACTACCACCAACCCTGCCAGTAGTAAAGGGTTGAGGACCAAATATTCTTTTGCTATCTGTTCAAAGTATGGCCATTACAACCATCATTGCCCAGCACTGCCTCACTTTCGGCAGACATTCGCGGCTGTACGCCAGAACTTCCAGAACAACCCACGCCCTGCTACGTCCTTTTCAAATATCACTGACATTCTCTATGTCACCACTTCAGTCAATGAACGTATGAGATGCCCTTGCTCTCTCTGTGATTCATTAGCTCATTTTACATACCAATGTCCTATGATCCTTGCATACAGGCAACGTCAATTGGCCCTACTTCACAAACCCGCAGAGGCGATAATTGACATTACCTCGTCACTAGAGGATCTTCATGTCATTTCTCCTGAACCCGAGGTACTTCCAATGCCTCCATGGTTCTTAAATGACATCTTTGAGGATTTACCCCGCAACCCCCCCAACTCCCCTACTCATTCCCCTATGGACACTCTCCACCCAACCACCACAGGTACCCCTCAATACTTTAATATATGGTTTATGTCGAGTGTACCCTCACCATCTCTTGGCGTTTCTCCCTCTACTTCTCCATCAGGGGGCAACCACACTATCATCGAGATCACTCCTCACGATCCCTTATATTCCCGTCGTTTCCAATGCGACGAGGAAATACTGGAAGAGCTACACCGCCCAAACTCTCTCTGGGACGCACTACATCACCATACACTCTTCCTCCCACAGGAAGCCCTCATGCCTCCTAACCAAAACCCCATTTACGTGGTCGAAACCAAAGATTTTATCCCGTCAGAGCCTATCGATTGGTTCAAAAATCCCATTCTTTCCCCTGATGCGTTTGAAGAAGGTAATATGGCCAACATTTCCCCCACCATCAAAATCGACATTTCCATTAAAAATGGCATCGTCGAAGTAATCACCATTGGAGATGCTTGCACTCCTTAGGAAATCGCCGCATATAAAGCCCTCTTCCAGGAATATAGGGATATTTTTTTCTGGTCATACACAGAAATGCCCGGCCTCAATCCCTCTATTGTCAAACATCGCATCGACACCTGGCCTGACATCACACCAGTTCGCCAGAAACAGCGACCGCTACACCCCTCTAAAGCCGCAGCCATCAAAGCCGAAATAGACAAATTACGTGCGGCCGGGTTTATTTATCCCATCGCTTACACTTTGTGGGTTTCCAACCCTGTACCCATCAACAAAAAATAGGGCACTATCCGTGTTTGCACTGACTTCCGCGATCTCAATAACGCATGTCCAAAAGACAACTTTCCAACACCTTTCATCGATTAAATTATCGACGACTGCGTCAGTCATGAGGCTCTCCCCTTCATGGATGGATTCTCTGGCTATAACCAAATCCAAATCCACCCAGCCGACTAGTATAAAACCGCATTCACTACCCCATGGGGTACCTTTGCATATCGTGTCATGCCTTTCGGCTTGAAGAATGCCGGCACAACTTTCCAGTGGGCAATGACATACATCTTCCACGATCTGGCTAAAATCATCCTCGCCTACTTGGACGACCTCACATCTCGATCCAAAAAATGCACCCAGCATCTCGATGATTTATGAATCATCTTTCAACGGTGCCATCAGTACAACATCCGCTTGAATCCCCTCAAGTGTGTGTTCTGTGTCACCGTCGGGCGCCTCCTCGGTTTTATTGTTTCCCAAAATGGTATTACCGTGGACCCCCTCAAAGTCAAAGCTATCACCGAAATTCCACCTCCTTGGAATTTACGACAACTTCAGAGTCTACAGGGCAAAGCTAACTTTCTCAGACGCTTTGTTCCTGATTACGCCATACGCGCACATGGTTTCCTCTACTTACTATGTCACGACATCCCTTTTCACTAGGACGATTATGCCCAACAGTCATTTGACGATCTTAAAACAGCACTTTCAAATGCACCTTTAATTAGTGCACCTGATTATAATCGAGACTACATTCTTTACATATCAGCATCAGTTGTATCAGTAGCCGGCGTCCTCGTCCAGCTCGAAGATGATAATCATGAACACGTCATTTACTATGTTAGTAAGAACCTCTCAGGACCACCCTTGAAGTATAAACATGAAGAGAAACTTGCTCTTGCAGTTGTCCTCGCAGTCCAGAAACTGCGCCATTACATTCTGCTTCACACCACAAAGGTCGTCGCAGATTCCAACCCTATGCAATACTTTCTCAGTCGTCGACAAGTTAACGGAAAATTCACTCGATGGATCATTATCCTTCAGGAGTACGACCTCGATTTCTCAACACCTAAGAGCAAGAAGGCCCTCGTTCTCGCCGAACTCCTCACGACCCTCCCCTCTGACACTACCAGTGCCCCCGTCAATACCGATTTTCTCGATGAACATCTCTTTTATATCACTTTAGATGATCCTTGGTAAGGCGACCTTCTCATCTACCTATGAACTCAAAGGTTCGGTAACCACCTATCACGAGATGATCGTCGGTGTATTCACCATCAGGCCCCCCGCTATCTCCTCATCAGAGACATTCTATACCGGCGGGGCGTTGACACCATTCTTCGTCGATGCCTGACTATTGACGAGGCCGACAGAGTCTTAAACGACTGCCACAACGGTGCATGTGGGGGCCATCTTTCGGGTATATCCACGGCTCAAAAGATTATCCGAGCCGGTTACTTTTGGCCTACCCTATTTCATGATTGCATTCATGGCGTGAAACGATGTGAGCAATGTCAGCTCTATGCCAACAAAGCTCGATCTCCCCCCGCTCTTCTTCACCCTGTCATTACTGTCGGCCCCTTTTGTAAATGGGGCATCGACTTTATGACTTGTAATCCCCCCTCTAGCAATGGTCACAAATACATTGTTGTCGTCGTTGATTACTTCACCAAATGGGCCGAAGCTATGCCCACTTTCAACAACACTGCTGACACTGCAGCGCGTTTTTTATTTAACCATGTCATATCCCGCTTTGGAGTACCCCTCCAACTAGTTTCCGACCACGGGAAACACTTCGAGAATGAGATATTTGTCGAACTCTCCTCTCGGTTAGGCTTCTCTCACGAATTTGCCTCACCATATTACCCTCAGTCAAACGGACAGGTCGAGGCAGTGAACAAAGTCCTCAAGACCATGTTACAGCACACGGTTAATAAACATAAAACCAATTGGCATCATATGTTATTTTCTGTGCTATGGGATTATCGAACGGTAGTAAAGACCGCTACTGGTTTCACACCATTCCATTTAGTCCATGGGGTTGAGGCAACTCTTCCCATCGAGTGCGAAATTCCCACCTTACACACCGCAATTGAGATATTACCTGACACTGCTCCAATGGAGCAACGCTTGCTGAACTTGGAGTCTCTGGATGAAGATCGTCGATCTTCCTTACAGACCAATGAGGTAGCTAAAAAATGATCCAAAGCTACCTTTGATCACCATGTCAACCTTCGGTCATTTCGCGAAGGTGACCTTGTCCTGGCTTATGATATCGCTCATGATACCTTTGGCCACAGCAAATTCGAATCACTCTAGCATGGCCCTTACATTATCCAACATTGCCTCACCAAAGGCACATACATTCTGGCCTCTCCCGAAGGCCTCTCTCTCAAAGAACCCGTTAACGGGTTGTATCTCAAGAAATTTTATGCTTAAAAGTAGTCATTCAACTTTAGGTTATTTATTTTCTAGTGTTTTTAATCTTTTTTTTTCTCCCCTCTCGTCTAAACTATCCTTTGTGCTATTGACAGATGCTTCCTCCACCGGCCTACCACATTGGTTACGCCGACGGCGCCAGCCATTGGATGCAAAATCTCGCTTCAGCTGCTTGGGCTCTATACACCCCCTCACATGAAATGCTACATTCAAGCGGCATATGTTTGGGGCCCGTAACCAAAAACCAAGCCGAATACACTGCAGTCATTGGCCTCCTAGCTGACGCCCAGCGTCATCATATTCGTCACCTTAGCATCTTCCTCGACTCTCAACTATTCGTTCTCCAGCTCAACCATGTATACCGTGTATGTGATCCGTGCCTCTTTCACAAATACCTGCAGGTTAGACTGTTATCTCGACATTTTGATTCCATTACATTTACACATATTCCAAGACAATTGAATCAAACAACAAATCAAATAGCTAACATGGTGTTAGATTGGCATATATCACATCAAGCTACACATACATAAACAGCTCACGAACTCCTGTCACAACATATAGATAGAATAGGCCTCATCAAAATCATCAACAAAAAAACACCTGTAGACAACATCACGATGTCAAAATATGTATACTCATATATATATATACAAGCCCATCAGGCCATCCGAATGTTTACATACAAAAATACACGTATCCGTAGGCCAGCACAGCACCTCGGTACAAAAAATCGGCTCACTAGCCTATATGCAACAAAAACATATACATCATGGTGCCTCTATTGCACCACCACCACCTACCCCAGGAGGTGGTGGACCACCCACAGGACCCTCCTGCCCCGGCGGCAGGCGTCCACTCGTCATCGCCGCAAGCACTGCTTCTCGCCGCACTATGGCCCGCCATGGTGGTGGCACCCCCACACACTGCTCCAGGAAGCTCTCATCCTAGATATGAGTCCACATGCCCTCAGGCACATCCTGTAACACCATCTCTAGCCGATGGTGTATGTCATCATAATCCACTCCGGCCGCCGTCGGAGGAGCGTGTGATGGCCCCGCACCAAGGTCATCAAACCGGTGCCTCCTCGCTGCCCTCTCAGGCTCAGCAAGTCACTCCACGACATCCTCCTGCCGACGTCTCTCTCCCTGCGGTCGTCTCTTCAGCTCTCGATGAGATGGCACTCTCTGCATCTCCACCTCGCGCCCGTGAGGTGCCACATCTGCACAAAACAAAACAACAACAACAGATAATATCAGCATCTATATCATATACATATGAACTGATATCTCAAAATAACATAAACCAAAACATGCACGATACTAAAACATACCTCGATGGTCAAATACCTCCCCTGGAGGTAGCACCATGTCCGGATCACCCCGGAAGTCCACCCCAGCATAGGGGTACCGAAGTACTACCTGCGGCCTCTGCCGCCATATCCATGCCACCTCCTCCAAAAAGAAGTGGCCACCTTCGCCACCACCATGGCGAACCAACACTGTCGACCACCGCCTCATTCGCGGCTCTCGTGCCCCCGACATCTCCAGAAAAACCCTCAGGTGCAGCATCGGCACCCTCTCCAAAAACCAGGCTACCAGGATAGACCCAAATGCGAACTCTCCTACACCTGTGGACTGACAAAGGTCCAACTGCGCTATCATCCGCGCATGCAGTGTCATCCCCCACGCGAACTGCTTGCCAACCACCACCCTCTCCAGCACCAACAACTGGCCACCACTAATCCGCTGGGTCGCAAGTGACCCATATATACGCACAATCATCGTCGCTATACAACGATGTGCTAGAGAGTCTATAGCGCTGATGCTCACCACAGTCCCAGCCATAAATTCTCGACCTGAGTAGTATCACTCGCAAATCGTCACAAGGGCTATATCCCTTGGCAGCACAGGCTCTGCCGGTAGGGGCGTTCCCCGAAAGGGGAGCCCAGTCAGAAAATATACATCCTCCACCGCAGTGAAGGGGATCTACTCTCCTCGCACGAGGAAGCAGTGCAGCTCCGGACTCCACATATGGAGCAAGAACTGTAGTAAATACTCCTGTGCCCGTATCAACGGTCACTCAAAAAACTTTAGCAACCCACAGGTTGCTAAAGTCGCCCGCACCCCAGGCCCCTCAATGGCCACAGCATCTCGCAACTGGGCCCAATCTCGCTCTCGCCACCACACCGACATCGTCACTGCTAGCCACCTGCGAACAACACAGAGTCCTATATCAGCTCATGTAACCATCAACAGCATCAAAAAGGCTCATTTTTTACCCTTCAACCTTGCCTCCTAGGCGTTGTTTTTGTTCCCACAGGCGCGCACACATGCGCGCCTGTACACCGGATAGGTGCGCCTCAATGCTTTCCTGTTTTCTTCACAGGCGCGCTCTTAAGCGCGCCTATTTACCATACAAACGTGCACCAGTCCGCGCTTGTCAAACCTACAGGCGTGCACTGATGCGCGCCTGTTCACCACACAGGCGCGCCCCTCGGGCGCGCCTTAAATTCCCCCTCCCGCACACCCATGCGCGTCTATTCGGTGTACATGCGTGCACGTATGCGCTCCTTTCACCGAATCGCCCACGCATGTGGGCCCACACCCCATAAAAAACCCCTAAAAACCCCTGTACAGCCCCCCATACAAACCCTACCCAAAAATTGAAAACCTATTTCTATGCAGGATGATCAGACCACTAACCTGATACTCGCAGAATGTCGATCGGATGCCTCGTCCTCCCCGAATCTCCAAATCTCATCTTAAAACTTCTTATCCAGTCACTATTGCAGCAGGTACAAATGAGGTGGCAATGTGGGCCCTACAGCTATATATAAGCCTTTTTCCAAACTTCTACTCACCATTCCGAGAGCCCAAGGTGTCCATTTTTCAAACCATCTTCAGCCACAGGATCAGCATCCCGCCACCTACATCACAGCCGTCCCTGGGTCACTTTTCATCTTGAGCCCCCAGGGCACCTTTTTTTCATATCATGGTCAGGTACGCACGCGCATTGTCAAATTTATCTAAATACATGCTCATCTCTTTGATTCTCTTCAGATTTTGTTCACTTTGGGTATTTGGTTGTTATATGTGCAGGTACTTTCTCATCATTCATCGACATCATCCCTTCAGGTATATACTCAGCACTGGCATGTAATATCTCCCGCTGTATTGCATTTACATTCCCAGTCACACCCTCTGATATTGGCCTTTAGGATCCTCATTCCCGGCTCTGCAGTACCCATGCCTCCATTTGCACCTTCAGTATTGTCACCCGGTAGCATTCTCACCCACATGAGTTGTACCATTCATAGCACCTTTTGGCACTTTTTGACACTCATGTTGTTCTTCATTACCCTTTAGGGATGGGAGTCCTGATAGTCTTTCAAACATGTCGTGAATCAACCACATACTCCTTCTCCTCATTTTGCTAGCTTTCCCACACAGACTCCCAGATTATCTCTTGACGGTTCTATTTTTTTACCTGCACCTCCACAGTATCATGAACCCTCCATTTCATCCACAATCAATTTGCCCATCTGCGAACCTACCCTCATTTCAACTACCTCATACAAAAACTCACCAATGGGGCCCCCACCCTTCATCAGTTTTCCAGGAAAATTTTTCCCTCCCTGGGGCACTCATTTCACACTGGGGCACCCATTTCTGTATTTGTACATTTCTCCTCAAATTATTCGTTATTTATTGTACAAACGCCTTTATTTCCAGTCCCTACATTTTCTTTTGTCGTCACCGTTGGCAACTTGCTTCCTTTTGGTCGCGCAACCCATGTCACCCTTGGTTGGAGCATTACTTATTATCTACCCTTGCTGGCATCATCCATCTCTTTAGAGTACTCCACAGGTCACTTACCTCTACCCTCTGAATTGGTTCGCCTTGTCCCGCCTCTGGCACAACTTATCACCGGTCTTGTCGTCCCCCTGACACTCGACCTTGTTACACGATTGCGGCCACTTTTTATCTCATACATCCTCCAACCAAGGGAAGTCTTGAGTCTTCCCACTTCCTAACTTCATCCATGTACCTCTGCCNGTTCCCCTTTTGTCGACATCAGCACAATTTTCTGGAAGGGCGACAGTATCTTGATTCTCATTCTCCATTCAATGAGAGATCTCGGATGACACAGAGTGCAACACCATTGCTCCCTACTGTCGTTGGCCCCCATAACATTCGATGCCAACACTTTCTCATGTTATGGTGGGTCTTACTTTGCGACTATTGCAGTTATTTTTATCATTTTCCGAAGACCTATGAACTTGGTAGGGCCATCAATGCCCGCATCATCGCCGATACTTATTACCGCGATCATTGCCTATTTTTTCAGAGTATGTTCCTTTGTAGAATTTTCTTCTACCTTTATCATCACTACCCTCGAGGGCGCTGCAATTCTCTACACCAACGCTTCCCTCATCTTTTTCAGAGTTACATAACACGAGCATGGGGCATGCCCGCCTTGTTTGTACACAGTTGTATATTTTACGCACCTTATAGAAGGTCGGGTTCTACCGGTTCCTTTCTCCTCCAAAGGATTTCTCTGCACGATCCCACTATTGCTCTATCTTACAACAACATTCTCAGTAGAAGAAACATTGATGCATTTCGGCTATACGTGTGCTCTTAACCTCATCCATCAGGGGGCATATGTTATCACTGAAATCTCATCTGCACATGGCGACAAGAACTCAACATCGTCAAACAGTAATGAAATCATTCATGGCACTGAATTAATCTCACAACATTCCAAAAAGTTCAAAAACTATACAAAGTAGTAAAAATTGAAGAGCGCTTTACAGAAGTTGGGTGCGCGTGCACATGCGCAGAATAGGAACGTACCATGTGCGCATACGCGCAAGATGCGTGGTTGTTGGCGCAAAAACCCGCGCACCTGCTAAATTGCGCATTTATTGAATTTGTCAGCCTCCCAACCACTTATGGATCAGCTCCCAAGCCGATTTGACCCTCAAATCTGAGCTAAATCTGAATGATGGGCTGGTCAAAGACCTAATAAAGCCCTAAAGAGCCTCTTTTCACACTACAAAGGAGTTACACAATAACCCAATGCAATGCTATAAAAAGCCATGAAGAAACCTCATTTTCTCAAGGAATTTCATGCAATGTTATGCTGCCTAGATTGTTTTAAGGACTCCATCCTTGACAAGATCACTTTGGCACCATTTCATTGAGCAATCCACCTCTCCATTGAGTGGATTTGCAAAGGAGTTCTTTCATCACCATTTTTATTTTTCTTGTTGTAAGGAGAGCAAGTTTGTGAGGGTCCAAGAGCCTTCCTTTGGAAGAACAAGGGACTCATAGTCCCATTTCTTCATTGTGCTTTGATTTCATCAATAGATCAGCCTAAAAACATTGGTGATATTGGTCTTTTTGTGTTTGTTATCTCTATACCCATATGCTTATGATTTTAGTTTGTATTAGTTTAATTCTTGCTTATAGTTTTGTTTTTCTTTCTCTAACTCTTTCCTCTACAGTTGCCATGCTCAGCAAGACCCAACTGGGCATGTAAGCACCCCTTATTTGCTCACCAAGGTGACAAAAAGGGTGCAAACAAAGGGCTTTTCACCCACATTTATTTACTTTTTACTATTTTTTTATTGATTTTTTATATTACTCTTATTATTTCACCTAAAAACCTAAATATCCTAATGTCTTTGTGAGTATGTTTTTTTCCGCAGATAGATGACCTAGAAGCCCGAACGACGGTATACGGATATTTGTTTTTTATCACATGGACGAGTACCTTTTTAGGGTATTATAGAAAATCCTCAAGCTCAGTCTTTGTTCTTTCTCATGCTCATAAATCAATGAGAATGTAACCAAGTATAATTTTATCACTTTTTTGGACTCGTAAAGGTTATATGAAAAAGGAACCCCCTGAAGTTCCCTTTAAGCTCTTTTTAGACTCTCTAAACATGAAAATATTGCCAAGTAGTCTTGTTCTTTTCAGACTCGTAAAAGTATTTGAATAAAATGTTTGATGAAGGATAGTTTATCACTTTTTCGGTCTCGTCGAACTAATTTACAAAAAAGGAACTCAGAGAGTTCTCTCTAAGTGTTTTTTAGACTCTCAAAACATGAAAAACCCCTAAGTTTTATTTCTTTGGACTCATTAAACAAACATCGAAAGACCCATATGGGACCAAACCACTCCTTCAGAGGGATCGTTAAACATACTATGAAGGACTCATCCAAAGGATGAGCTTACATAAACAAGCATATGTTATCCTCCTCAAGCTTGCATAAAAATAAAGAGGTACTCGCCAAAAATGGTGGGGGAAAATTTGGGAAAGAGATGTGTCTCTGTACTTGTAAGTGGCAGTAAGCATCACTCTTGAACATGGCACCCCCTTCATCATTTGAACCTGGGTTGGGAAATCCATTTGTCTCTCGTCTGACTTTCTGCAAGTTCATATCTTGGGTCATCCTTGAGACAATGCTTCCAACACCAGTGTCATGCCATCTATATGTTCAAGAGAAGTTCAACCAAGCCCTCTATTGAGTCAACCATCTACAATTGTCATTTCTTACTGTGTCGGCCTTCCCTTTGTCAGTTTCAAGTCATATTCGTATTTTGACTCATCCTAAAAATCTGTTACTTCTTTCATGTCATTGATGGGGGATACATCAAGGCCCTCCTATGATGAGTCTTTTTCTTTCGACTTCAACTCATTATCCAGGAATAAGACTTAGAAATCATTTAATACCTTAGAACCTGCATGCTTTAATGGCAGTTCTCTTCGCTCTCAACAGTGGATTCACATTAATGGTCCCTGATCGAGAGATTTCGCCGAGTGTTTAGCTTCAACTCATTTATTCACATTCATTTGTATTATACTTAGGTGCCTTGGGAGTCATTGACATCAATGGTGATTTCCCTTGCACTTGTTAATGGTTTTCATCAATGATCGGTAATCAAGTGGTTTCTATCATGTTCGACTTCGACACATGTAATCACATGACTAGATTCGTACTATTCAGACGATGGGATTGAAGACCCTGGATCTCATATTTTTAGTCCAGGTTGTGATGGAATATTTATGATTTGTATTGACACATAGATCCACTTTGTATGTCGTGTGGCTATGTCCTAATCTAAGTCTTCTAACACATAGATCCAGAGTGTATTCCTGGTGGCTATGTAGCATTTTGATGACATGGATCCACGGTGTATGATTGGTGGCCATGGCCTACATTTGTGATTTCGTTCACTTGTAGTCTGAGCATGGGAATGCCTACCTCAGAACTGGTATTATATTTTGCAGATGCTTCATCATTTGCAGGTTTCTGATTAGGTGTGATCCTTGTTTCTGACACACACATGCATTTTACAAAGTATTTCGGTTGTCACAAGTTCCAGCCTCATACTTTGGGGGGCATTCTATTACACATTATTTCGGTCATTCTGGTGATGTCTCCACAGTGATGTGTTCAGACTCTCATAAGAACTTTTTACCTGAGAAAAGTGACTGTGATTTTCCTCTACAAAACATATTTTTATAGTGATTTCGTAGGCTGCATATGTTGCAGGGTGAAAAAACCATGATTCTCACGTGTTGCACTATACCTGGGTTGTGAGGGGTTCATAGTTTGCTATATAGATAGGGTGAAAACCTATTTCAAATCTAAAAAAGGAAGAAGAGGTTACGAAGGTTCTAGAAGAGGATCTTCTAGAAAATGAGTTGGCATTTGCATGGTTGGCATCCTACTGACTTCTCAGATTTAGTGGGATCATCCTCATCCCTTTAATCATCTCTCCTTCTCCTATAAATTGAAAGGTTTCTCATGGAAGAGGTTAAGCAAGATTAAACAAGAATTAATGAAAGATAGGTTCAGAATTGTGTGAGAAGTCTTGTTTGAATTGATGCTTGAGGCCTCCATTTGTCTATCAAGCCATATTGGATTTTCTTCATGCAAGTTTGGAGCAAGTGTGTGTGTTGGAACAAAAGACCACCGAAAGAAATCTTGCGACATCAAGGAAATCTAGTTGTTTCTTCTACTTTCATTTAATATGATACAGTGGCATGTCCCTTTCCCATAAAATCACTCTTATTGTATTACATGACTCCTTGATCACATGTTTAGATATTCATTGAATGTATTATTGTTTCTTTCACCTTGGTCGATTCGTGTTGTTGTAGATATAATATTACAAGGCTGTCGAAGCGAAGTAGGGACAACAAAGACATAAGGAAGCGCTATCTAAAGGTACGTCACTTATTCCTTCCTTGATGGTAAATTCAATGATTGTAACTTAGGGAAAGTGTCACGTCCTGTCCTGTTTTTTCTAGATCTAGGTGGATATAGGGAGATCTGTTAGTGTCCGCACATACTAATTTATCCTATAACACCTGCGGCTCTCCCCGCGGAGGTCTCATCAGCCTCTGACGAGCTATTACTCTAACCAACTCAACCTCACGCCTGCGAGGCCCCACATCTACACACACAACAAACAAATGATAGCATCAACATCCATCCATAAAAAAATATATGCTATACTATCTAAATATCAATCCTCAAATAAAATACATCCACATACCTCTCCGGTCGAACACCTCACCCAGGGGAAGCACCATCTCTAGGTCCTCCCGGAAGTCAACCCCATTGTACGTAAATTGGAGGATAATCTGTGGCATCTGATGCCACACCCGTGTAGCCTCAGCCGTAAAATAATGGCCACCCTCCCCACCACTGTGACGAACCAAGATCATCACCCACCACATGAGTCACAGCTCTCGCACACCAGGTGCACCCAACAACACTCTAGGGCGCAACATCGACACCCTCTCCAAAAAACACACCCCAAAGATAGACCCGAAGGCAAACTCCACCGAGTCAATAGCACGACACCTGTCAAGATGCCCTACAATATTAGCATGTAACATCAATCCCCAAGCAAAATGCTCACCCGCTAGTGCCCTCTCCATGATCCTCATCTCACCTCCATTGATCTGTTGATTCGCTAGAGACCCATAGACTCTCACGATCATCACTTCCACACCACAATGCACAAGGGCATCCATCGCCCCAATACTCACCACGGAGCCCGACATAAAGTTATCTCCTGAACAATACCTCTAGGCTAAGACAACCAACTTTCCATCCTTGGGTACTACAGGCTCCGTCGGTAAGGGGGTTCCCCGAAAAGGGATCCCATTCAGAAAATATACATCCTCCATCGCAGTGAAGGCTAGATGCTCACCCTGCACCATAAAGAAATGTATATCCAAACTCCAAATCCTAATCAGGAACTACAAGAGATACTCATGTGCCCGCACTAGTGAACACTCAAAAAACTTCAACAACCCACAAGCTGCAAAAGTGTCCCATACCGTCAGCTCCTCATCCCTCACTGCCTCCCTTAGGCATGCCCAATCTCTCTCTCTCCAATGAACCGACATCCTCCCAATGATCACCTGCATCCACATGTACAACACTTGATCAGCCGTCACAACTTATAAAAACATCAAAATCTCCAAAAAGACAAGTTTTTACACCCTTTAGCTTTGCCTCAAAGGCATGAATTTTTTTCCCCAAAAGCATGCACACATGTGTGCCTGTTCATCCCCCAGTCACGCACTCATGCATGATTGATTGGCCATATAGAGGTGCATTCATGCACCCCTGTCACACACAGACGCGCCTCATCGCGCGTATGTTCACTCCACAGTTGCACATGCATGCACAGCTGTCAGGGGCACACACATGCATGGATGCGTTGTTGTTTTAACAATTTGAGTACCCTTGTGTGCATATCGCCCTATTACATCCACAAACTCATGTGTGAGAATCACTCGATCACCCACGCACTGGAGGGCCCACTCTCACAAAACCCCTTGTACGGTCGTCTATACAATCCCTACCCAAAAAAAAAAACCTAACTACTGTACAAGAGGATACAACAACTAACCTGAAACTCGTTGATCCTGAATTAGCTGCCTCGATCTCCTGGAATCTCCAAATCTCCTATAAAATCGCTCGTCCACTCAATAAGACAACAAGTACAAATGAGGTGGCATTGTGGGACCTACAATTATATATAGTCCATTTTTCCACACTTCCAAACTCATTTCCAGGAGCTCCGAGCGTCCATTTTTTTATTCGTCTTCAGCGATGGGATCAGAATCCCACCACCTACACCATTCCATTCCTCGAGATTCTTTCCATCCTCAGGCCCCAGGGGGCATTTTTATCATGTTACGCTCAAGTATGCACGCTTACATTCACACATTATTGAATACTTGTTATATGATCTTTCTCTTTAGATATTGTTCATGTCGAGTATTCGGTTTTCATGTGTGTAGGTACTTTATCATTATACATCAGCAATATCCCTTCAGGTATATCATCGATACTGGTATGTAGGCATTCCCTCTGAATATCAAATTGCATCTACCAGTCACACCCTCCGATCTTTGCCTCTAGGATCCTCATATTTGACTCTGCAGTACTGTCACCTCCACTGCATTTTTTTACTATTACCCGGTAGCACTCTCCCCCACATGGGTTGTGTTGGTCACTATAATTGCTTAATTAATTTCAAACAACCAAGTGAAACATAAATTATCAACCCAGGGAAGTCTTTTGTTTCAAAGATAGCCACGCACTGTATATGCTCAATTCCAAAAGCATTTAGTGTTGTAGTAAAGAAATCATTCTATCTATAATTGCTGAAGTGAA
>JASDQU010237123.1:17066-29380 GCA_032191745.1 Picea mariana | reverse complement strand
CTTGTAGGTTATCTTCTATCTTCAGGGACTTGGTACTAGCATTTCCACTAAACTTATATTTTCCTCGCGGGACTAAGACATACAGTCACGTGGGGCCTCATGTGACGACTATTGGGAAACCCACGGGGTCCTCACGAGACACCCTATACCTGACCTGCGAGGATTAATAAAAATAGGGTTTCCTCAGAAATCTCGTTCTCCTATACAATGTCAAGCTTCCCACACTTATACTCATTCGCTACCTCATAAATTACCATCACAACCTTATCCAATAGATCACTAGTTCACTAGAATATGTTCAATATAATGTGTGAATGAATGCATTTGTGAATGACTCCTTGAGGTGTATTTATAATTTTTCTAGGTAACCTCTCTCCTTAAACTTAGGGATTCTAGTGTTTTCTTGTTATAACCACTTCACCCTTTCATTAAAGACTTGTAACCAACTAGCGGATTCTTGACCAATCTTCGGGTCTTCCAACTTCACAAGGCCATAACTCCTCAACTATGAGGAACTACATGGCGTACCACATATCAATGAAAACATAATGAACTATCCATCTATGAGTGTATTATCTGCATCTATATTGTCCTTCATGTCCATATTCCTCAATCAAATCCAGGTACCAAAACCACACGATCGAGGCTTCTTCAAGAGTTGACATCAATGAAAACCAATATTGCAACAATGCCAACACTGACTATAGTTATTCCAAGCAAGGCGGTGACTAATAAAATCCAAGAGAAAATGAATCCCATTTTTTCTGCTAATAGGTAAATAAATGATAGAGTTTATGCTTCATTGTCTTGCCTTGAATAGAAATCCTAACTATGATGTGCATGAGAATTATGAGAGTTAATTTATAAGAGGGCAATGGATGGTTGTTTGAAAAGTATTGATAGAGAAGACATGCTTGTGACAATTTTTTGAAAAGTATTGAGAGAAGACAAGTATATTTGTTGAGAAGTTGGAAGGCACGAATATAGAACAAGAATTGTGGGCGACTACTACCCTTAACACTTCTGTCTTCATGATAGAGTTAGTTAATTAATCAGTGGACACATACACTTTCTTCATCTAAATTTTTTTGTTCAACTTATGTAGGAATTTATCTGTTGGATTTATATCCAAACTTTATATAACAATTATCTATATCAAGAAGTTTTGTTCCATTGTAAGACTAGCTAGGAGGGACATAAGAGACTATATTGTTGACAACAGAGGAAGTGGGATTGATGGAAATGCATTTTAAACCAAATGTCGGGTATCTTTATACCTTGGACATAAAACAAATCCATTGGTATCATTATTGAACCTCTCATCTTATTAATCCAATTTTTTTTTTCAAAACTTAATAATATAAAAAAAATTCCAACATATTGCACAACTTTGAGTCCATATCATATCAGTTCTTTGTCTTAGTGCAAAATGAGAAGGACTCTTGTCCTTCATGTGCATGTTCGCTTGTTGAATTCAAGACTTTAGGATATTCATAATTGATGAGATGGGATGCCACATATTAGATAATTTAATTAATTAATTAATTTATATATAAATGCTTAGTTATATTAACCTCTAAGAAGGATGCAAGAACTTCAAACTCATAAATCTTGTAAACTTTTCCAATTAGCTAATTTTTCAAACAAACAAATACCACTTTGTTAAATTAATATTATAAAAAATACAACACTTCAATAACATCAATAAAAATATATCTCTTTTGTATGTATGAAAGTTTTCATCCCTTGGAGTTTGTTCATTATAACACAATGAACGGCTCGAGTTTGTTCAAATTTGGTATCTATCTGATGGAATCCTCATTAATGGAAGAAGAGGGAGAGGAGGAGAAGGTAGAGGAAGAAGGTTCATATGTGAGGGGAAGAAGACCATTGCACCAAAAGACAAGAGATCATATTTCCAACTTAGAAAGACAAAGGTAAGATTCTATCCATAAATACTTTTCCTAATGCAAATTTGTGCAAAAATATCTCTAATTTACCAACATGCAACTAGAATACACTAATTTAACAACCTGCTATTTTTTTTGCTTACTCGTTCTCCACCTTATCCGAACACTTGCTTAGGTGCTCATGCCTATGCTAGTAGATCTCATGGATAGTGAAACAATGGACATAGATGGTGCATCAATGGACAACGATGGTGAAACAATGGACAACGATGGTGCATCAATGGACATAGATGGTGAAACAATGGATATGGATGGTGAAACAATGGACCGGTTTAGTGCATCAATGGACATGGATGGAACAATGGATTTGATATATGAAACAATGAAAAGAACCAAAATTGTTTAATGGTCACAGGGCCTGATATATATTATTTTTTTTTTCGGTTGGAAAGTTTTTTTCGGTTGAAAGTTTTTCGAATGAATGGTGTTTACGATCGAAGTTTTTTTCGGTTGAAAATTGTTTCGCTCGGAAACTTCTTTGTTGGACACAAAAAATCCGACAAACACATTTAGCTTTTGGACAATNTGATATATATTATTTTTTTTTTCGGTTGGAAAGTTTTTTTCGGTTGAAAGTTTTTCGAATGAATGGTGTTTACGATCGAAGTTTTTTTCGGTTGAAAATTGTTTCGCTCGGAAACTTCTTTGTTGGACACAAAAAATCCGACAAACACATTTAGCTTTTGGACAAAACCAAATTCCCCCCCCAACCCAATTCTCATGAAAGTATTACCTACATTCATTATTTCACCCATATAATAACTAAATAGGTGGGGTCCCCCTCTATTATGCATCTCTTATTTCAAAAAATAATTCTAGTTTTTCCTTGTCGCTCCACAATATAATAATCAAATATAAAAATATCAACATCATATAGCATACCATAAACATGCATTCAAAACACCATGACATATATCACTTGTATCTCTCATAAATAAAACATGTTAGTTTAAGTTTCAAAAATAAATATCATGGTTCATCCATCTGTCCAAAATAGTGTCATAGTCAAAAGTCATAATAAACATAATCAAAATAGCCCAGGGAATTTCTTTCTAAAAAATTCTTCCCTTTCCTTGATGAAGTCCTCATATTGAGACACATTTTCTTTCAACCGAGCTACCTCTGTATGCAAATCATTTAAACTTCTCTTACCACTACTTGCTGATTTGATCTTGGAATGAGAAGATGAAGAAGACTTGGCCATGCTGGTAGAAGTAATTGGTTTTTTGCCTTTTTCAACCCGAGAGCCATCTAGTGTAGTTTTGTGATATTTTGGAGGAGGAGGAGGAGGCATAGAATCATGTGTAGAAACATTGTGAACTAGTAATATTGGGTGAACCCGAGGAGAGGGAAAATATGCATTAGCTGCAACTGCATGAATTGGAGGAGGAGGGGGGTCAATGGGCCATTGATTTTCACTAGAATAAGGATTGACATGTATTCCATTCAATCCATCATTATGAGGTTACACAAGGGACTCATGAACGTTAATAACACTAGTGTGAGGTTGTAAGATAACATTAGGGGTGCTTGGGGCTAAGGAAAAACATGTTATCCACCAAGATTTAAATGTCCAATTTGGATCAGTTGCTGAAATTCATCAGAGTCATTATCAAAGTGAATAGAGAACCTTAATTTCTTATGCCCCCCAAGTTTCCAAAATGTATTAGTAAATCTTCCTCTTATACCTCTATTTTCAACTCTACTTCTACCCCTGCTAAAAAATCTCATCTATATCCATGATACTAAAATTGGTACAAGTATAAAATATAGTAAGATAGAACATCTAACACAATTTGTCATCATGATTAAATTGGCTATGAGATAACACAACTATGCAACACAAATGAGAAGGGAAAGAGAAAAGTTAAATTAGGGACATAAGTATAACTTTGCAAACATTCATTCAACAACACTCAAATCTGAAATCCATATATGCTGATTAATATTTCCATACATAAGACTATCCAAAATTAATTTCAAACCATGTTTGCAATTGTTTATCACAATACCAATCAACTAGAATAATTCCCAAGTCTTTTTCAATCATTCATATATGTTGTAATAAAACTTTGCCTCTAATTAATAATGTTGGTCATACATTCATACTATATTTATTTCAAATTCCCTTCATCTTAATTATATAGACATGGTAAGAATGGAAACATAAATTTAAGTGAATAGGATTTGAGAGGAAATAACTTACGTAAAATGAAATCAATGAGGGATATTGAGTCTATATAACCATCCATATGACTTTCATTACAAATGTCATCAACCGAAAACTGTCTTGATTGCCTTTGACTTTACCAAATCGAAACCAACCATTTTAAGCCAACCAATAAATAATTATTATAGCCAATCCATACCATTTTGTTCAAATCATTCTCATCCATCAGATTGAATGATATATTTTCTTAATTTTGTGGACAAGGGAGAAAAACATCAAAAATGGATTTTATTTGAGTGGGAATAAAAAAAAATAACTTATGTAAAATGAAATTAATGGAGAAGTGTGAAGTCTACATAACAACTTTAAAACACAATCATTATATAATTTAAAATCATCATGTAATCATTTCTTACTGGCTATGCAATGACCTTTATTAACATATGACCTCAATTATTTCCAATTGATAATGTTGTTACACCATAACCATAAACCAAAATAACATAAACCATGAGATATAGGTTTATAATTATTATCAAACCAAATATAAGAGGCATGCACCAATCTTATCATCACAACTCTGTATAAAAAATTGCCAACCATTCCATGCTATCAAATAACAATTGATAAACCAATTATACCAAATTTTATGCATGTATCATTTGACCCAAAAAATTTTCGATAAAAAATTGAAAGAGATTGAGGAAGACAATAAGAAGGGTCATATCTTGTGTAAAAAGTCATCATGAATTTGAATTTGAAAATTTGAGTCCGAGCTTGTAGCACGAATAATTTTAAGGATGGAAATTTATATTAAAATGTAGAAACCTGGGCTAATCTTACTAGTCCTTAATATGCAAAATGTAAAATGTAAAATGTTTGGCGATAGTTTGGTAAAAATATTCAAATTTATAAGGATTCTATATAGTTTTTATAAAATTTTGGCGATTTTTGATGTAAAATAATTTTATTCTATGGAATTTGGGAAAATTGTTTTTAAGAAAAATGGAAATTGGAGAATATTGTTTTGGGAAAAACCATGGAAAATTAGCCGATTTGAGAAATTTAGCCCCTAAAATAATCTATGGCTTGTAGCTCGCGGTAATGGTTTTGAAGACCAAGTTTCTAGAACTATCATATTTTTAGACTTAGTTTTGTGAGACTCAAATCAACATTAAAGCATAATCTTTTCTTTAACATCCCAATCCTAATTGAAGTGAAGAGATGGTCATCATGAAAGCTTAATTCATGACCATATTTAGATTTCCAAAATATTTATATTCCAAATGAAAATGGAATGATTTCATTTGATTCAAACAACCTAGGTTTGAGCTTGTGAGGCCCAGAGCAAGGTTAGGGTTCAAAAATATGTCACCATTTAAAACCTATATATCCAAGAACAAGGAAACACAATGAACTATATGCGAGCAATATTCTATAAAACCACACCAATCACCAAATCCAGGCCTCGATATAACAACCAAAATTTTGAGACAACTTGTGATAATACCCATCATAACATGGCCCAAATTAACATGAGTTATGGTATATGAAATCTTCATATACAGAGCTCTATGGATATTTAAGGAGATGTAAAAACCATGTGATCATGAATTGACCCAAACTTTTTCTTTAAAAGTATGCATGATATATAATGCCAACCATATGTATAGAATTTTCTAGCCAACTATATGTCAAAAGATTCAGAATTTAAACCACATGCTTAGACTTGGATCAATTTATCTTGGATATCTTTCATGAATGTTGTCACGGTGCTATAAGACATGGAGCCTTTTTCACTTTCATAAATGTAAGTAATCTTTCAACATCAATCATATGCATAGAAAGATAACCATGAACCATTTTATTGAAGAGGACAAAACTAAAGTATATTGTATTGAGGGAAATATTGAAAGGGCAATGCTTTTATTTTAAACCTTGGGGACCCCACCTATTAGCTATATATAAGTAATTATAATGGGCTTCACAAAACTTTGTAATCATTTTTAATAGGTGACGAAAATTTGAGTCAACAACATATCTTGTGCCTGTACTAATGATAACAACCATCACACCTAATGCAAGTTTCATGCATGCTCACAACCAAATTTATACTGCAACAAATATCATAATGAATTAATCAATCATGCACACCAATCATAATAACATAAGTTCATCAGTAACAACAATATAATATAAATGAAACAATTTCCTAGATTATCGTAATTGAGTTAATAATTTAATACAAAAGAACAAGGAATAAGTCAATCACTACGGTTACATGACTAAAAACCAACAACACTCTCAACTACTCGAAACACCATGCCTCCCTAACTTAATTCCATCTTCCCGATCCTATCCCTTCTCTACTAGACTATACTGGAGTGTCAACTATATTGACCTAAGTCCAGATAGAACCCATAAGTTAAAGTGTCAACGACCTTGGCCAAGCTTTCCCAACATGGAACTAACAACCGTGATCACACATCTAGGGAAGTATGACTTAACACAATTCTCCCATGAATCCAGATTTTGGAGGATAAACGACGCGAAATTCCTCCTCCCCTCCTGATAGAACTAGTGTCAACACCCTATCATGGACCATACTGCAATGCTTTGTTTTGGGAGATTTGTCATCAAATATCCAGTTTTAGGCAGTCGTGCCACTTGAAAAACCTACACTTTCCCAAATATCATAGAAATGCATTTGAACCAATATAAATTAACATAAGGATGATTCATATCATACCATTTCTCATGTTATGTCCATGACATCAATCATTTACCATCACACTTCTCTGGATATTATATATCCCATTCGATCTAGAGGTTAGATTACAACACGAGATCATGTATAACCATATTATAATAACATATGATTGCATTTAAAACACATCATTAAACCCAATATCCACGTACCAAGATCCTTCAATGAAAACTTGCATACTAGAGTAAATCAGATAAGATACATCCTTAACAATATAACAATGATCATTCATAGCATTTACATATACTTAGGTCCACATGTCTATAATTTGAAGTTATAATGTTTAATAGTGTTCCACAGATAATATGTAACGAAAATACAATCAAGCCATAAGTGGGTTTAGTTGTCTAGGTCAAAATGGGGAATTACATACACCCACCCTTTGGGAAATTTCATCCCGAAGTTATAGTAAAACTAATGGGGGATGATCTTGTCGTATGGTCTCTACATCCTCCCAAGTAGAAAATATTGGTATATACTTGACCCACTAGACCTTAACTTGGTCCACCAAATCATGTTTGAGTTTTCAGACCCTACAGTCCAATATGATTAATGGTTTCCATGTTCGAGACCTATAATTCCTTCCAATTCAATTTTTGAGATTCCTTGGAAACATAATATCATAGTACAAATACATAAAAAAACATCATGATTTGTATGCAAGTGGGATGATAGTACAAGATGATAGGAAACTGGTCCAATTCTCTCTCAAATTTCAGACATTGCTATAAATTGAGGTGACAGTTTTTTCCACTTTCCAAACCGAATGGTACACTTATTATACATAATATGAATACAAACCAGATCTCCTACTTCATAACTTTGTTCAGTCCTACATGTATCAACATAAATATTTTGTCTATCACGTGCCTCATTTAATCATTGTCTGATATGAATTACTTGCTCCTCCATCTCTTGAATAAATTCTAGCCCTACTATCACTCGATCCTCTAAATTTTCCCGACTCAATGGTTTCTTACATGGCCTTCCATACAAAGCTTGATAAGGAGACATTCTGATTGAGATATGAAACTTGTTTTTGTAAGAGAAATCCACCAGAGGTAGGTAATTCTCCCAATGGGTTTGGTTATCCATAACATAATCCAAAGCATGTCTTCCATAACCTTATTCACTATTTATGTATGCCCATCCATTTCAGGATGATGTGTTTTGCTCAAGTTCAATTGAGTCCCCAATGTTGATTGAAAACTTGTCCAAAAACTAGACATAAACCGAGTCTCTATCTGAAATGATATTCTTAGGTAACCCATGCAGATGAATAAATTCACTTATAGACATGCATGCCACATCGATGAAATCATAAGTCTCTCTAACTGGAATAAAATTTGTGCTTTTGGTTAGCTTATCAATTATAACCAAAATGACATTATGCCTTTGCGACATGAGTGGAAATCCCACAATGAAATCCATAGAAATGACTAACCATTTGGACACAGGAATGTCATGTCATTGTAGGAGTCTTATCGAGTGGTGGAGATCACCCTTCACCTGTTGATACTCAAGACACTTAGCGAAAAATGGACTACATCACATTTCATGCCTTCTTGGAAGAAAAGATTCTTCATGGCATACATTTTCTTCACACTAGGATGCACACAATACAAATCTCTATGGGATTCCTTGAGGATAGTGCTTCAAATATCTCTGTCCTTAGGTATGTACATCCTTCTTTGAAATCTCAAAAATCTATCCTCTTCAAGGAAATATCCTTTAAAATTCAGTTATTTTTCCTCCCATTCGGGAGGGATTAAGTAACCTTCAAATACCAACTATCTTTAAGAAGTTGTACTAATAATGGCTCCCTAAAATTGAAATTTAAGGGAACCAGGGAGAATATAGATGGTATTTTACTCATGGAATAAACCACCACATTCTCATTTTCATTTATGTATGAAATTCCAAAATCATACTCACTCATAAATTTTCTCCATCACTAACATTTAGATCCCTTTGAGATAGGAGATGCTTCCATATTTTGTGATTTATTTTGAGCTCAAAGATTCACCCAACAAGATAATTCCTCCAAATATTTAGATCTAGCATCACAACTACCAACTCTAAATCATGAGTAGAATAAAGTTCCATATGTTTCTTCAACTTCCTTGATGCATTCACTATTAGTCCCCCATATTGAATTAACATAGTTCCAAACCCTTCCTTCAAGGAATCCATATATATTGTGAAGTATTTGTTCATATCATGCACTCGTAGGATTGACACAGTGGTTAGTAATATATTAAGATCAACAAATGTTGTGTCACATTCATGTGTTCACTGATAACCAATCCCCTCTCTCTATAAGGTAGTGATGGGTTTCACAATATTTGACAACCCTTCCACAAACCTTCAATAATAATTAGCTAGCCCCATGAAGCTTCTCACCTCATGAGAAATTTTCGTCACTAGCCAATCCATTATGGCCATCACCTTTTCTGAATCCATTGAAATTCCTTCTCTTGGAATAATATGACCAAGATAGTGAATCTCTTTATGAAATAAATAGCATTTTGACAAATTTCCATACAACTTGTTTTATATTAAGCATGGAGGCACTAATTTCAAGTGTTCCTCATGTTCTCTTTCATTCCAGGAATATATGAGAATATCATCTAGAAAGACCTGCACAAAGCGGTCTAAGTACTTTTTGAATACACCATTCATGAGGATCATGAATACAACTAGTGCATTGGTTAAACCAAAAGGGACCACTATGAACTCATAGTGCCCAAAATGAGTCCAGAAGGTGGTCTTAGGAACGTTGCCTTCCTTAATCCTTACGATGATACCCTGATCGTGGATCGATTTTTAAGAAAAATATTGCTCCTCACGTATGATCAAAGAGATCATCTATCTGAGGTATTAGGTAAATATTCTTCACTGTGGCTCAATTAAAGTCCCTATAATCTATGCAAAAGCATAACGAACCATCCTTCTTCTTGAAAAATATTACTAGTCCACCCCAAGATGAAACACTGGGCCTTATAAGTCCCAAGCCCGCAAGTTCCTTCAATTTCATATATAACTCACAAAGTTTTGGAGTTTCCATCCTATATAGTGTCTTGGAAATTGGCTTCACACTAGGTTTTATCTCAATTATGAAATCAAGCTCCATCTCAAGAGGTAAACTTGGAAAATATTTTGGAAAAACATCCTTGAATTTTGGAAAAACCGCATACTAATCTAGAGAGGGTCCCCTCTTTTCACTTACTACCTCCACTACATACAATAGACACCCTTGCCTCATGAAAAGTTTAAATTTCATTATCGATATAAAACATACAAACATGTTCCTATTGATACAGTGGATCTCAATTGACCTTCCCTAATCATCTAGACAAAGCACCCTCTTCACAAAACAATAAACAAAATCTCAATGTGATTCTAGCCAATCCATACTAATAATTAGATCATACATCCCCAAGGCGGTGATGTACACTTTGGGCCTACCTACCCACCCACTTGATTGAAAATTTTGTAATTTGTTCCATAAACAAGACTGAAACCCTTGGTATATATCGCCCAAAAACCTTGTAAGTATTCAAGACACCCTTGGAATCAAACCAGAAATGACCCAGAAACAACCTAGAAACCCTAAGAGAACTACCCAGAGAAATCTAGAAGAAAGAGAAGAAGTAGTGGGAAACGAATCCTACTGACCTATTCCAACCACCTGTCCACCTATTCAAGCCACCACCTATCCACCTGTAGAGGTCACTTGCACACCTGTAGAAAGGCCTCACCTATGAAAAAAAGGGGACTGAGACAAAAAGTAAATAAATATAAGGGTTAGATGAGATTTATAAGTAATAATAAAAAATGATAAAAATGTTGTTTCTGAGGCCTGAAGAAGGAGGGATAATGTGTAGACCACAAAATTATGCATTCTAGGATTTTCCCAGGTGGGATATTTTTGGAAAAATGATTTTTAGTTGGGGCTATCTAGATGTTTTAACTATCCCATGGAAATTAATTGCAATTTGGTGGATTACTCTCCAAACCCTTTCTAGGGGCAAGATATTTGGGCTACTCCAAGGTTGGTCTAGGTAGTAGTTGCCTCCTTGATTGGATCAAAAGAAGGATACGATTCCAACATAAACCCTTTGTCAGTTTCTCATCCATGCGAGGAAGTTAATGGAGGAGCCAACTTAGATGTGATTGAGGTCCTCCTAAGGGATTCACTTTTAATTCCCAGAGGCCCAGTCAGTCTTGAAATAGGATGGATCAACCAACTTGTCAACCAGTACAAGGGAAGTGAGCCTTGTTGATTGGATATTATATTGGTCAACCATAAATATAGATTTCCAAAGAATTTTCGAGATGATAATCCATAGGAATTTGGTGTCATAGGAATTAAGGAGGTAGGTTTATCCTTGGGAGGAGGCATAAAAAACACCTCTTGGCATATAAAGGAGCCATTGTATGGAGGGTTTCACTCGGGACTAGTGTTAGGGTGCAGTGAGAGGTTTATTTTTAGTGGTTATCCAAGCCTATTTTTTTATAGCTTAGGTGGAGAGTCACTCAGGGTAAAAGACTCCTAAGGGGAGACGAAGAATATAGAAGTGGTAGTTTCTTCTCTTGCCTCGTTGATCACTTCAAGTCATTTTTTGGGTACTTATATAGCTAAAAATGGTTTAGAGTTATAGTCAAGTGTGGATGAGGAAGGAGTGATTTCTATAGGTAAAGGATAGGTCCCTGGGGCTTATCATTTCATGCCTGAAGCCTCAATGAGGGAATCTATTCAGGTGGGGAATTATACATACGCTTGTGTTGGTACTTCAAATTTTGATGAGAGTGACAGGAAGGTAGATTTAAGGGGACACAAAAAGAAACTTGTAAAGTGTGTAAGATAGAAGGGATTGAAGGTTGGTGCTTGGTGACGATGTAAATATGCATGAACTAGTAGGAATTTCAGAACAAGCTTTGGTTGGAAGGTTCTTTAGGCATCGTATGTGTGAACATGACCTTTGAATCTGGGTAAAGGAAGCATGGAACCCATTTTTGAGTTATTCTCCAAAGTTTTTTTATTCTCTTGCGAGGTTGGATGGGATTTTTGTTTGATTTTGCATAGGACACATAGAATATTAGGAAGGGTATTTGGAAATGGGATTCCACTCCTCTATGGTTGAAGAATAGGACACCTTTTTCAATGCTCGCATTGAGAAAATGGAGTTCACACCAATATGAGTGAAATTTCCTGGATTACCCTTATTGTTTTGGTCTTATGAAGTCTTTAAGGAAATTAACAATAAGATTGTCATTTTATTGGACATGGAAATGAATTTCTTAGATTCAGGTCTCATGTTAGTGGAGAAAGTGTTAGTAGGGTTAGATCTGTGGGAAGGATTGGCGAGGGAATTGAATTTACAAAACGATCCTTTTACTTATA
>JASDQU010237122.1:2556-16156 GCA_032191745.1 Picea mariana | reverse complement strand
TTTAACAACAATCGGTCCAAGAAATTGGCTACATAGGAGCAATTTTCCACATAATCATAGGCATCCAATGTAGATACCACCCCCAAGGCGAGGTATGAGGTCACCAAGGCAAAGGAACTAAGTTACAACCTTCTATCTCTCTCTTCCCAACCCATCTCTCTCATGGTCAACCAATTTGCTCACCAAAAAACATTACAAAAACCTCATTTAGCCTTCAATAGCAAGGAACTCACTTCCATTTCCTAACACAATGTAAGCAATATCTTATCTTTCTTTGCTCAATAGTCCCTCAAAGATATCCTTCCCTCTAGTGCTCTTCAATGTGGACAGAAAGAACCCAATATGCTGTATGTTTCCTTAGAATTTCCCACAAGATCAATGCTTGGCTCTCAAACATTCAAATAGTGGATAATGAATAGTTGGTGATGAAACCTTGTCTTTCCCAACCTCTATTCTCACCTACAACCAACTATATCACATCCCAAGTATGCAATTTTTCCTCTTCATGGTGTTGATTTTGGTTTATTTCCCCAATTAGCAAAATGTTTGCAATGAAAAACATAACATGAACTATATAGAGTATGAATACATGAGTTTTTTTCTCCATCATGCTATAATCCTTGGGAAAAATGAGATTATTAGTGGAAATGATTCTTGAACTTTTTTCTAACTAGGGGATTGTATGAATCTTACACCTCCGATAATGATTGCACTTAGCCCATGCTTCCATAACTATATGAAAATGCTTTCCCCACGAACCTCTTACTTGCATTCAGTGATTGGTTGATAAGACAAATAAGGCACATGGTAGAAACAAGTGAGTTTTAAGGCTAACACTTGGCAATAAAGGATTTATTTTCCCATATCCCCCCTTTTCTCTTCCCCTCTAGTGGAATCATAGCCCTCCTTGTGTTATTTGCAACCATCTTGGACCATTATATATTATATTATATTCTACCTTTAATATTTATATAACCTAAGTTCATCATGGCAAGCCTACCACATGGTCCATATACATACATCACACATACCTAACCATTCACTAGTCATGCCTTGGCCTTGAGCTCCATACTAGGAATCCATACTAGCATATTTACACAATTTACACAATCTGATTTAATGCATGCAAGGGGTGAAAATAGTCGTATTACATTCCCCTTCCCCTTGGAATAGCATTGACCCTAGTGTTGCTCAAAATTTAGAATAAAAATGGGTCTACCTCCATGGCATCCTATAGCTCCCATGTAGCCTCACCATGACCAAAGTGCTTCTATTGCAACTTTTCCTATTAAATGGCTCGGTTCCATAGAAATGTTATTTTCACATCAAGGATGTGTAGTGGCTCTGTTCATAGCTATCCCTATGGTTCATCTTGGATTACTGTTGTAATCTAAGGAAAAATAGGGAAGTGTTACTAGTAGTTCAGTACATAAGAAAGCATAGAATCACATATACAGGCATATAGACAAAGACATACACAAAGTAGTGGAATCCCAAAGAACAACATTTTATTATATAGATGAGTCAATACAGCACAATGGTGCCCTCTTCTATGATACATGCTTGACTATTTATACCTACATATTCAGTTACCAGGAAGTTGCAACTACTTAACTGCATGGTTTGGTCGGTTAGGAGAACCCTCGACCAACTTACTTCCAAATTCGACAGTCAACCGCCTAACTCTTAGTTGAATGTCGGGTCTAGTCGACAGAGTCAACTATCCCCTACAACATCTCCCCCCACCTCAATTCCTTTCTCGTCCCGAGAAAGAGGGGAGTATAAAAAAACTTTCTTTTACATTGATTATTTACAAAATAATAATGATAGAAAGAGAGAAAGAAGGGCGATTATAGCCAAATTTTTTGGGTTCTTGATAGGATTATGGATCCATATTCGACTATCATGGTACGTCGAAATATTCACCACTAGTCGATTTGATTGTGTCCTTTAGTCTACTTTTTATACTAGATTTGAAGGCAATATGTAGGATATTGGGAGCTGAACATTGCAGATGTTGGGTGAAGTCTTGCCATGCATTGATCGACTGGTGTGCTTCCAAGCCTAGTGTCTTGATATATCCAAGAAAGTTTACTTTTTCTGCCATTTCTGCTTGTTGTACTACGACCGATTCTGGGTCAATTTGTTGTTCTATCTCTTGACTCTTTTCTTTAGCTATGCGAGGCGAATTACTGCGTTGTCGGTTTCCAACTGTACTTTGTTCCCTTCCTTCTTCCATTCTTGTTCTTGTTGTGTGAGTTGTGACTCTACTACTTTTTCTTTTGCTAACTGACTTGTGAGGGCCTCTTTGATCTTGATGTTGGTCGTCATATTCTAGTATTTTCTATGTTTTCGACCGCAGCTTTTTGTATTCTACACTTGTTGAATGTGGTTGCAAAGTAGGTTGGCCAATTACTTACCACTGAATTTATCATTGTAGCACGCTTGGTGACTTCTTCCACATTTTATCTAAGTCCTCTAAGTTTGTTGTATTCTGTCACCATGATGATGGTTGTCTTCTCTTGGATTCTTTAGTTATCAGCCATTGCTAGGTGGTATTGTTGTTGTATATATTCCTTTTCCTTTTGGAGAAGTTCGACTTGTTGTTGGTTTTCTGTATTAGCTTTGATCATCCTTTCAACCAAGTATTTAAAACCCACCAAGGAGCTCTCCATTTCTGGCAGTTGCTATGTTCCTAAATTCTTTATGGCCTTCTCTTTGCATTCCTATAGCATTTTCCTTTGATCCTCCTTTATTTTTGAAACCCGACTTTCTTCTTTAATAACTTTTTTTCACCACTTTGTTGATTCCTTTGAGATGACTTGATGTAAGTCGAAGAGGTGTTGGTTGGATATTGATTTCGGGTCAAGTGTAGTTTTGACAGCTGATCCGAATGGGCTGGAAGGTTGGGTCATTTTAAAGATGATTGGCATGGGTTTTTTTTTCTTACTCTTTCCTGATGTTTGTGATGCCCCCTATATCTTTATTTTGATATTGTGTTATCTATTGTGGAGGTCAGTGAGTCTGATCGCCCTGTTCCCCTACTACTGTTTCCTTTTTTTGTGTCTCTTTTGTTTCTTTTTGCAAGGGATATTGTTGATCCTACGCCAGACCTTGTACTGTATCCTTAGAAAAATTGTTTTCTGGGAAGGATTCCTCTATGTATTCATGTTGTTGTTTTTGTTCTTCCAAGTTATATTGTAGCTTTATTTGTTCTCGTTATGTGGATACTTTGGTCATAATCTCTATTGGTTCTGATTCAATAATATTAACATCATGGGTGTTGATTTCCTGGAAGTCGACTTCTTGATGATCGACTGGTTGTTTTATATCTTCCAATGGATGGATCGAATGGATTGGTATTTGATCAACCGACTCATGTTGTTCTGCAATTTCAAATGGATGAGTCGACTGTATTGGTATTCCTTTGACCGACTCAAGTTTCTATGGCCTGTTGATCTCGATCTCCTCATCGACTAACGTAAATAGTTGGTCTGACTCGGTTTCTTCTGATGACTTAGCAATTATAAGTTGTATATTATTCTTCTTTGCGGGTCATTCCTTGAATATGGCTATTGGTTCAGCTGGTGGGTATTCTCTTGTCAATTCGATTGTCAGGTCGATCACTCTCCTTTTTCCTGGTGTCGGGTTCATCCTAAATTCTAATTCTAACCAGGTCATTGTGATATTTTCTGGAGTTGACACAGTGGTTAATATTTCATGTATCTTATGCCTCCTTACTCCCCTTGTTTCAATATGTCGGAGTGTATTTTTTATTTGTTTGACCTATGGTTTTTATAATTTAGATTTCTCCATGGCTTCCTTCATTCCAAATCCGACTGACGAGCTTAAAATCTTCTTCATCTTAGTTGTTTCTTGACGGGTCTGCCTATTTGTCTACTTGATTTTTTTGACAATTTTTTTGGTGATACTAGTCAACTTTTCTTGAATGATGGGGTCATTAAATTTGATACCTCCAGTTGATTGAAAAGCCTCCTGCCAGAACTCTTATGCATCTTAAGATATTTCTTCGAATCTGAATGCCTTTTTCCCTTTATCTTTTTTCGGTGGCTTCTTTCTTTTTCTGGGTGAAGGTCATGCAGGAACGATTACCAATGCTTATAAGTCTTCAACAAAGGGTACTACATATAAATTTTCTTCTCTTTCCTCATGATATTCTGCATCGATAAGGGGGAATACCAAAGGCAGTCCTAGTTGGTTAACTTTAGGAGGAATTTCTATCTCATGGTCTGTCTGTATTTCTAATTCAGTGAATATTTTCTCTATTTTTGATTGATATTGTAACTCCTCTTGTTCTGGGGTTGACTCCAATCCACACCAAAGTTTGGTGCAGTTGATTTCTAGATGAATATGGCATTGTGTTAGAAGGGCCTGATGAAGTGGTTTCTTGGTGTGCCATCTATGTAACCTATCTTTTAAGTTACCAACCCATAGTCAAAACAATTATTGTGGAGATAGTGAACTGGAGGTACATGCCTGCTCTACTACAAAAATTATGTATTTTTCCATTGTTGGAACCTTCTTAATTGTGAACACATGTTCACCGACTGGACTATATGTCTCCATCGCTCTCCAAATTAATAAATAAGGGAATTTGATGGCCTTACCTACTTCTTGGCATTCCTTGCAGTTAGTTCGGATGATGTCGGCCATGTATTCAGACCAATTGAATATTTCTACTTTTTGAAAGATTTGGTTGATTGACTTGACCATGGTCATTTTGACATCGAAATCTCGACTGGCTGGTGTAAAGTATAATGATACAATTATTGCAGTCCATCTTGCATGCAATTCGTGGATCTTGTTGATAAGTAACCCCTTCGAATTTTTTGTTGATGTTGACCTGGTCAAAAATTACATCCAATCATTTGCATTTGAAGTTTTCGGGACCTTGACCCCCATCTTTGGAATGTTGGTGATTCTATGAATAAACCCACTTGTTATTGCTAATGGATTGTTGAGCCAGATATATCCATTGTGATACTATCTAACAATAAACTTTGATGTTTCTTCCTTCCATCATCCAAAGTTGGTGACTTGTGGTGCTCCTAGGAGGTCTATCATTCCTGCGTTTACTAGGAATTTTGTTTCAGGCTTCAACCAGTCGTTCTCCAAACCCCATTATGTAAAGATTTTCCATTGCTTGCTCCAATCCATATCCTCCAGTCACAACTATCGAATATTATGCATCTGAATTTGCAACGTCGTTGTGGTTGTTCTTTCAAACCTTTATCTTGGTCTTGATCCTTCCAATGTCTCAAAGACTTGTCCCCTCATTCTCGGCATATCTAAGTCAAGTTCAAAAGTATTCTAAAAGTCGGGGAAAGTTGTAGGTTTGCTCGGTTGCTCGGTCGACTCTATACTCTCTTGCGGGGGGGAAATTAGCATTGATGTGAAGTCATATGTGTCTTCCAAATTTATAGGCAGGAGAGGGAGATTCAGATTAAATGCGACCAGTTGTTCTTAAATTTGTGTGCCTCTGTCATAATTGTTGGTGGTATGTTTGAAAAATATGAGGGGACGTCTATGGTATTGCTTAGTTGGCACGCATGCAGGTCCTGTCGAGAATTAATTGTAGTTATTTCCACTTGGATTTCATTCATGTCGATTCAACCCAAAGTTATACTAATGGTTGTGCAACGGTATTCTACGTCGCATCAAGCATTAATGTTATTTTCATGTTTGTCGGTCCTTTCTTGTCACGTCGTAAATGTACTGTCCTTCTTGGAGTCATAATTTTCTTGATCATTTTTTTGTCTTGCTCGATCAACTAAGTCTCCTCTGTTGATCTGCGGTCGATACATGGTTTGATCTAATACTAATTCTTTATCGTCGGGTTTCCTATCGTCGGTTCTTCTTAGTCGATGTTCTTTATAATTACTTCATTTGTCTATTTTATTGTAGTCCCCTCTATGATGCTCGCTTGATCTAGATCCATCTTGATCAATCGACTATGGCTTGATGAGAATGTTTAATAAGTCTGGAGATGGAGTCGTGTGAATATATCGTCTTCATCCACTTTCTTTGAGGCTTAACCAAGGGATTCTTTCTCTCTCCATTCTACTTTTCCTTTACTTTTTCTTCCAAGATTTGGAACTTATTTAATACTTCTCTTTTCCTATAACAGTTTCTTGTACCTGAATGTTATACCTGAATTCTTTATAACTGAATTTTAGTTTATTAATATCAAAAGGATTTATTTCTTGATACTATTATTAATTTACATTAATCTACTTCGATCGGATTGTTATATTTCTAGTTCTGGTCGATCCCTGTTGTCATTGCTTTCTATAGACTTTTCCAACATGGTTCCTTATCTTCATGTATTATACTTCTTTAATCAGGAACCATTAATTACTTTTTTAAATGGATGCCCCAACAAAGTTCGAATTTGAACTACGCTTGTCAGTCGAATATCTTCTACAACATAAGGACCAATCCATGTTGTCTCTAACTTCCTAGGTTTTCCTTTGATTTGGTTGTCGTATAGTAGAACTAGGTCTCCATTTTTCATCTCCTTCTTTTTTAAATGAAGATCATGCCATGCATTATGTTGTTTTTTTTTAACTTCTTGGTGTTGCATTGTTATTAATCCTCCTTCTTCTAGCTTATTCAATTGGTAAAGACGATTATGCATGCTTCTGTCTTGGTTGAATGTAGCAACAACTTATACTTTGTCTGAGTTAGCCCAAAAGTGAAGTGGGATCACAACTTCTTGTCCATATATAATTTTAAAGGGATTTTTTCCATTCGATCTCTTATAAGCATATTTGTATGGCCAAAAGAATGCAAGAATTTTTTCGTCCCAGTCGTTCTTGTCGATGTCGCAGATTTTAGTGAGTCTTTTATGTAGTGTCTTATTAAATGCTTCAACAACACCATTTCCTTGGGGATGTTAAGTCGTTGTTCTTCTGTGATCAATGAGAAATTTATTTAGCGGTACTTAGATCCTCTTGTTTACAAAATGTGTCCCTTGGTCATTGATTAGTGTTAGTGGACATCAAAATCTTGTGATTATGTTCTCATAAATAAATTTCATTGTGACCTCTTTAGTGCATGTTTCGACTAGTTCTGTCTATGCCCACTTAGTCACATATTTTATTGCAGTGATAATATATTTCATTCTAGTTCTTCTTTCTCTTTGAGGAAATGTACTAACAAAGTCGATGGCCCGGATCTCAAATGGTCGATCAGGGTTAACCAAATATAATGGCATTTCATTATTCCACAGAAGTCGACCCATTCTTTGATAGCTATCACATTTCTTGATCTACTCCCAACAATCTTTATGCAGAGTCGGCCACCACAAACTCGCCTGAAGTATATTTTGCGTTGTCATGTCGGCCTGAAAGTGGCCCGCAGCTGTTCCTACATGTGCCTCGCTAATAATGTATTATCTTTCATGTTCTAGAGAACATCTCCTTAAGACATCATCAGGTCCCATTTTGTATAGATACTTGTTTATGATTGTGAATGGTGTTGCTTTTAGAGCTAACACTTTCTTTTTATTTATTGAGAGATCTTCGAGTGCATTCCCATCCTCCAAAAAAATTGTTATTTATTCTAGATATTTTGGTGTTGCTTCGACATGGAATAGATGTGTGTCTGGAAGTTCATCCTCTATGTCGTTCGGGTCCCCCTCTGTCTCAAGTCGTTATAGATGGTCAAGCGTAACATTCTTTTTCTCGGGTTGGAGGATTATATCGAATTCAAATTCTTGGAATAGTAATAACCAACGGCATATTTTTCCTTGGTGAACAAGTTTATTGACTAGATATTTTAATTCCTAATGATCTGTAAAAAAATTGAATGGGTTCGCAAGTAAGTAATGTTGGAATTTCTGCAAAGAAAATATCATCGACAAGGTTTCCCTTTCTATGATCAAGTAATTTATTTCTACTTTATTCAACTTCGGACTAGCATATGCGTTCAGGTGGTCAATTGTGTCGTCGTATGGTTGCACTAGAACCGACCCGACAACGACATTTAAAACATCAACATGGATGTGAAACCTTCTCAACCAGTCGAAGAATTTTAGTATGGGGGATTCAACTAGTTTCTTATTTAAAATTTCGAATGACACCTAGCAGTCTTGAATCCATATAAACTCAATTTCTTTTTAAAGAATCTCATCCATTGGGAAAGTGATATCTGAATAGTGGCATATAAATTTTCGGTAATACCTAGTATGTCTGAAGAAGATTTTAATATGTTTCTGATTTACAGGTGGCTTCAAGTTGAGGATGATTTTTATTTTTTCCATGTCAACTTTTACACCATCCTTACATACCAGATGGCATAAGAGAATGTCAATTGGTGTGGAAAATATGCACTTCTTGATATTGAGAGACAATTGGATTTTTTTGCATCAATCGAGCATTAATCTAAGCCATTGTATATGGTTTCTGAATAGGTTGTATATAGTCCAATCGTTGAAGTATACAACCATTGTCTTGTATATGTATTCTTGAAATGATTTTAATACTAGACAACCAATTTTTGAAGTAGACAACCATTGTCTTGTAGATGTATTCTTGAATTACCTTATAGGAGAAGGAGATAAATTCAGAGACAAATGTCATCTTCGGTTGATAGTATATAGCTATAGGGACTTGATTGTATCCTAAAAATATTTATGTGAATGAGTAGAGTTTATGACCTGCAACTTCATTAATTATTTCGTCGACGAATGGAGTGGGGAATGGATCCGTTAAAGTTAGTTTGTTGACCTCTGAAGTCGACACAAACTCTTAAATTTTTTGGGTCACGCTTCTTCGATTGAACCACCATAGGAATTTCCCATTCTAATTTTTCAATTGGATATATGATGCCTACTGATAACATTCCATCGATTTCCTTCTGGACGATGAGCTTGTATTTGTGAGATAATTTGTAAGATCTCTTTCTAATCGGCTTTGCTCCAGGAATGAGTTCAATTTTCATTTCTCCCATTTCTTCTACAATTCCTTTTATATATTTATATTCCCGTGCAAATACATCTTGATATTCTTTGAGTAAGACGACTATGTCAGTTGTCTTCTTCCCTCTCCAATAGTCTCCTACTCGTGCCATTTTGGGTCGATCGTCATTCGATATATTGAACTATTTTGTCATTATTTCATCATTCATCCACTGTGGTGGTTTTTATTCTTCAAGATGTCGATTCCCTTCTTTGATTTTGATGAATCTTTCTAGGAATTCGGGATGTTCTATTTCCTCCTTTTATTCCTTAGATATTTTTAATAATGATTTTACATAATTTTGCATCATTGGGTGGTCACTTTTCCATCGAAAACTCTCGCTAGGACAGGTTGTATTTTCTATATTGATTCTTCATGTTGTATTTTCATTATTCTCTGTCTAAAAAAGGTGGCAAGTCGATGTTGATCCTACATCGACTGTCATCTTCCCTTTTTCCTTTTGTATAGCTGGTGTCAGTTTTTCTAGGAAGATTTTAATTTGTTGTGTTGTTTCTCTTAGAGGTTCCTCCTCTGGAATAAATTCAAAGTCTTTGATAAAAAATTCTTTAATGTAAGGCCAATTAAGTGTATGGCCACATGCTTCTTTGATTTTGTACCATTTATCTGGTATTTCATCTAGTATGTTTGGAAACATGTGCGGCCATACCCTTTCACCTCTATATCCTAATTTGCATCATTCATTCTCACAACGGTGGATATGTTCAACTGGTTCGTACCCAGTTTTGAAGATATGGATGTCGATTGCTTTGGATGGTTTCTTTTCTTCAAAGCATTCTACAAAGTAAGTTGATACAACTTTCCATGTTTGTAGTCTTAGAGAATGTGTTTCCCACCATATTGTGACTTGGCCTGTGAAGGTTTCCACCAATCTTTGATTTCTGCCTTGTTCTCCGACAGATTTAGAAAATCCCTCGATATGTGTCGATGTAATGTTTCGTTCATTGTAGCGTAGAGGGTTTTTCATCATGTTGTTGGTCAGAATAAGTGAAAGAGTTTGTCGAAGTCTCTTTTCATACACTATAGGCACTGGTTGAATTGAATAGCATGTTCTGGGACGTTTTATTGGGATGGCTTCAATGGTCCAATAGCCTTTTGAGTGTGGTTCATAATTTTGTATCTGCCAGTTGTATAGAGCTGAGTCAGAATTTTGTTTGAATGATAACGGAGATTCTGCTAAGATTTCTCCTTGTGCGTTAGGTTCAAAATAATCTATTTGTTCATTTATTATTTGGTACAGACATCACACTTCTTGATCTTCATCCAATGATTCACTCCAATGTTTCCCTTCATTAGGGCCCAAAGGGATGATTATTTTTCTTCCACTCCCTTTTTACTTGATTATGTCCTTTTCGAGGGAGATGTTGGCTTTCATTTTTCATCCCCATAGTCGACCGAAAAGTGTCGCATATGCTGAAATTCATTCAACTAATTCAATTGCCTCAAAGTCGATCGGTGTCGGTATACCCATAATTTGAGGTTCGTCGTTTCTAAGTATATCTATAGGCTCTATTAATCTTTTGTCTGCAAGCTTGAGGTAATTCAACGTTGGTTCTTGTTATAGCACAAGTTGTAGGTTGGGAAAATCTCGAACCAACCACGAAACAAGTTCTACAACTTGGGAATCCTACACCCAATGTCACCTCGATGTAGTTCCCACACTTCAAGGGTGACTAGGTCACTCTAGGGAGGCGATCTCGGTGACCCTAGGGGGATTGAGATGAAGGTAGAGAGAAATGAAAGTAAATACCCTAGAGGCCAATTCTAAGTGGAAAGAAAGGTAGGGAGAGATGTCTTGCAAGTCAAGTAATTGTTTCCCCAGAGGTATAGTACTTTTCTGGATGATTGTACCTGCTCGAGACACAAGAGAACACAATTTGAAATAATAAATGTTAGTTGGATAAGAAATTTAAGCGTGTTGACCCTAATTTTCATCAGTATATATCATCTTATATCAGAAAATAAAACATCTAAAATCAGCATATAAAGATGTAGACTAGGTAGGTAAATCAGCATCAAACTTAGCAATGAATATAGGCTAAAAATTGGCACTTAAGAAGCTAGATAAGACGGTTGTTGTAAACATTTTTTTTCTGAAGAAAATTGCAGCCTTATGGATGTAGAATTAAGTGGCAAGCAGTAGCAAAATCAACCATGAAAATTTTCCAAGAACTAGCTCAAAAGATGCACCCTAGTTAGGAGAGTAAATGAGCAAAGTTAGAGAGCTAGTCTAGGGTTAGTTTATGAGTTATGAGAGTGTTAGTAGCTATGGTTATGCAGCCATAATGGATATAGGTTAAAGTTTGTAACAGAAATTAGAGTGTTGGGGGAGAGGGGAAGCCCTAGTGGGAGAATACTCCTCTCAATGAGACAAATCAACTTTAAGCAAGAGACCTTTGAAAAGACCAAAAATTGTGTTTCCCAAGGCAATGATTTTATATATCCAATGAAAAAAAGTATGACTAGTGCCTTAACTATTGGGTAAATGGAGTCAAAAGGAGCTTATAAAATCTACCTTCTTGGGGGTGTAATCCGTTTTACTTCCCAAGGAAAGTTTCTCTAGGCTAGGGTTTAAGCTAAGAGGGTGTATGCCCTTATACTTCTCTTAGAAAACCTTTATTGGAACAATAAGATGAAGCATAAAGTGATGAAGCATAAGGTGGGGGTGTATTCCCTTATACTTCCCACCTAGTTCCTAGCACAATAACCTTGACTTGAAACAAATGATAGCAAGAAATTAAAAACCATACCAATTCAAGGGAAAATGCCAAGATAATCCACCACAATAACAATAGAAAATTCGTTCAAGGATAGCGCATCACTTATTTCATCAACCATTCATAAGTATAGCCATACACAAGTGCACAAAATAGAGAAATATCCAAGAGGGATGAAAAATTTAGACCAAGTCTCTCACAAGAGGGAGATTTGTGTCTCAAAATGAGATCTTATGATCTCTATTTATACTAAAAGTAGAAAATATAGTTTGTCCACAAAATAAGGAGTAAACCACAAGATTAGGGGTCAACAACCCTAATATTTCCCCCTTAACAAAGTAATCTTAAACAATTCACTTAAAATTTCACTTTTTGCACAAATTAAACCCTAATTTAGGAGGATGTCACTCCTTGTTGCCACTTTGAGGAAGTTGTTGGTGTTGGAGAAGCATGGATGGGCCTCCAAAGGACATGTGTCAAGAATCTAGGCACTCATATCATAGTGAAGACCTTCTTCTCCTCAAAAAATCTATGTGTCAAAGAGTGACACCTCACCACCATGCCCTAGCCCCCAATCTCATGACGTCAAGCTCAAAAGTGGGACGTTTTTCCCCTCCTGAGAAAATTGTTTGGCAAGCAAGGGGTGGGATAGGTTGTCCAAGTCATCATCAAGGTTATCTAAGTTTGATCTCTCTCATCTGGAATGTGGGCCCCTAGAATCCAACATGTGTGCTTGTAGCCCCATGGAAGCCCAAGCTAGGCTTGTTCTACCAAAACTGTCCACCAGCTAGGTCCTGCAAAGACAAATGAACACGCCCTCCAAGTATCTCAATTCATAACATCATGATAAGTTGATTCAATTAATAAATAATCCATCCAAGAATGTACATCAAAGATCATGATATCAGACAATTAACAGCTCAAAGATACTATGCAACTTGTCAAGCTTAAATATGGGAGGGTTGACGAGGTGTCCTATTGGGTAGATCTTTCCCTAGGTCAAGGAGAGCTCCCAAAAGGTCCCTCTCTAATCCATGTAAAGTGTATGAGGTGGATGGGGTCAATACTCAATGGGAATATGGATCATGACATACAAGGGGTCATAGTGTCTCATTCATTGATGCTTTTGTTGAGGGTGTGTGGTACCTTCGTCCGCAATGCACTTTTTCCAAGCCCATCAATTTCATTTTATCTTTCTTTCTTTATATTTTCTTTCATAATAGCAGAAGTAGAGATTGAGGGTCATTTCCCTAACGTGGTGACCAAGTGATGGCAATGTCACCCATAAACACCAAATGGAAATGAGAAGGTTGGCTCGTGATGAGACCCCTTTCTCTCAGCCATGCAACTGAGAGCCATTGCCCTGGTTTGGTGACCAGCTGATGACAATGTCATAAACTATATATCCATGGACATGATAGGTTGGCTCATGATGAGACATCCTATCCTTCAACTAACCTTTTAAACATTTCTTTATTATATTTTCGATCCCATTTATTCAAAGATAAGCATTTCATTTCTTTCTCAGGTGATCCTTGGGTGAAGCATCTGGAAGGTTTATATGAGACTTTTATCTTTTACCCAACACCAACCCCTTTGGGCCTTTATCCCCTTCTTCCCATAGAATGAGGCACAACCCCTTCTTGGGTCAATATACCTTAAAATCCCAGGAGAAAAGGAAATGGAGGGGAATAATGATGGCAAGTGGCAAGTATGGTTGGGAATGGTATGATGGCTCATTAAGGGAGTTCTCGGTAGCAAACCCATCCCCAAGGAAAACCATTTATTAGGGAACAATTTCAACCACCAAGGAAAAGCAGGGAAAAAGGAATAATGTCCAAGCACATATCATGAAATCTAGAGCAATATAAGATACAACATAAT
>JASDQU010237119.1:747-17122 GCA_032191745.1 Picea mariana | reverse complement strand
CTTGTTAGTATATTGTATATCTTGTATCTATCTTAGTTTAGATCTGTATATCTTAGACATTCTTTTTGTGTAACTTGTATCTAGTTTAATTCAGCTTTGTATACATCATATATTCTCTTATATCTAGTTTATCTATTTTGGTTGTAACATTTGTAAACTTGTAATTAATTTGTAATGAATCTCCCCTTTAACTTAGTTGACCCCTTGCCCAATCTTAGGCACTAGTCTTAGTTGTCCTACTGTCAAACTTAATTGTTGCATCTCTGCATTGCTGCTTAGCATCATAGGCTAGATTCCCCCCGACTTGTTAATTAATTAAAACCAACTTCTAGAACATTAAACTTTTAATCTTATCTAGTAACTAGGGTCTACCCCCCTTGGCTTCCCTAGGAGTTAGCCTAGACGGAAGAGGTTCAAGTCAAAGTGATAGCGTGGACTTTGAACCTAGGCATTGTGCCTCCAAGGACACACTAAGTGAGCAGGACTTAGCTCACGTTTGCAAATGTGTATAAGGATGACACCATCTTTGGCGCCGTTACCGGGGATAAGTCATTTATCCTTGGTCAAAACAACTTAACTTATTCTTTTAGAACTAATCAATAAAAACTTTAGTCACTAAAATTATTTGAACTTGCATTGGTTGATTTTGTGTGATTCCTTTCCAAGTGGCAACTCCATTGAACAAATCTGTCAAGTGTACTACAAGGAGAAATCCTTGTGGGCTGCTTGAAAATTTTGGAGAAGAAACCCTCACTGATATCCAATTCTTGTTCCAACTTAATAAATTAACTTCTGTTTTCCTTCTTGTTCTTGCTTTGTTTGATGCTCTTGTTTGTTTGATAAACTTGATCATCTGGTGACTCCACTTTAAAAATAATCTGACAAAGTATTTTTCAAGAAGGAACTCACGACTTGTTTGGCTTCATCCTTGGACTTGAAAAAGTTTGTGGATGAAGTTAACATGTTTCCCTTCTTGTTGGGTCCTTAGTAATCTTGGATTCCAGTCCTTTTCTTTAGACCTTTGTTTAAATGATCTAATTAGAAATGGGTGGTTTTTATAGTCCTCTTGATTTTTCAGGAATTGTTGGTTATCCTCATGATATATTTGAAGATGTTATTGACAACATTCATGACTATCATAATTTTGATGATGGTAGTGCTCACATCAAGGCCTTCACGCAATGTATTGATGAATGGTGTGACCCACCTATTTATGAGGATGTTCTAATGCAATTTTTTGACATGACTCTTTGTGAGGATTTGGCTTATGATTGGTTTCATGATTCAGATGATAAGGAGTTCAAGACCATACAAGATTTGTTGTTTGCCTTTTTGGAAAGATTTGGGGATAATCAAGATGAAATTTACAATGAATTGGTTGATACTTTTATGGATAAGTGGAAGAGGAAAAATCTTCTAGACAATAAAACAATCAGTTCATATCTAAAGACAGATCATCCATCAGGTCCCATTGAGGAGCTTACAGAAATGATTCAGAACGTGCAGTTTTCCCACATTGAACAATTAATAGCCATGGAAGTTGACTTCATTGAAACTTACATTGAACATCCGGACCTTATAGAACTTGAGTTTCACAATGAAAAAGATAATGAAGTTCATATGGAAATTCCGGATGAATCCATGGATGAGTCAATCATTTATGTTGAGGAGATTGAGGAATTTGAGTTTGAAAATGTTGAATATCTAGATAATTCAAGTCCCCACCCTCCTCCCTAGGAACCGATATCTTTGAAGAAGAACCTTGACAACTTTGAGGGAAATGGTGTAATGGCTCCTTTGGCATGTTTATTTTTAACCTCTCAACCAAAAGATAAGTTAATGCAGAATTATGAGGAAATGGAAGGCAACTTCAGTTTATCAAGATCATATCATTATGAGTATTGGTTGGTCTTCCACCTTGACAGTCGCGAGCAACAAAGTATTAAAAGTTTACACGGCTTGTCATATTCCAGTGTTTGTTTGAAGGGAAGGAGCATGATTCTTGGCTGGTTCTTTCTCGCGAAAAATTCCAAGTTAATAAAACTTGGGAAGGGATCTTCTGTGAGTCATCTTGGACAAGGATGTTTCAGACACTTGTGGCTTCATTCCATCCAGTGCATGGACAGTTGTAACGTATATCTAACCTTTCTCTTTTATTTCAATTTTGTATTATTTCATTCATCGTGTTATTATGTACTTAGATGTTTGTTTTTGTAGCATAGTTGCATTTTGGGATTAATGTGTTGTACAATAGTTATTTCATTATGTAAATGTTGTTTATATCATTTTATTTTATGTATGTATGCTTATGTGAATATTGGTGAACACCTTTTTGTAGATGCTGGATTCTCGTATGCTCTCCGTCCCATGTGAGAAGATCGAACACATGTCCCCATGTGGAGCCAGATGTTAATCGCCTATTCAACTAGGGGGTCAACTCCATGTACCATGAAGATATGCATCATCAGATGCAAACATGTCGAAGACTATTTGGTTCTACAGGACATTTTTGCTTCAGCACACAATTTTGTAAGCAGGATTCCCGCACCCCTGCGTGGGTTTATAATGTAATAGGTCTACATGGATTATGGTTATGTCAGTTGCCTTAAGATTTCTTCATCAGAGGAGTTCCTTTCATAGAGTGTTTTTTATCCTCAGGAGGTTGATTTGGCCTAACCAACCTTATTGATCTCCATTGAGTTTTTCACTCCCACTAGCAATAAATCCTCCAAAGTGGTGAAAGACGTTCTAATGAAGTCATTCTCATGTAGCTAGTGTTTAAGAACGATGTAAATGGCCATGTAAGACAACACACCAAGTTTCATGATTTCTAGTTGAGTCTAGCTAGTTTTTTTTTAACTAATTAATTTTTCCTAAGGTTGGGAATTAAATTAATTAATTCTGGATAATTAATGTAAAACTTAGGTCCATGGGTTTTTGATAGGGGTATTTGTACTCAAAAGAAAGGTAATGAGACCCCCTACACCCTTGGACCAGGTTTCAACTCAATCAGACAAGTTTTGTTAGGGTGTTATCCACTTAAAAGTCTTAGTCAGTTAACAACAATTTTAATTGCTAAACCCAAGACATGGGAAAATGTCAATTTTGTAATAAATACTTGAATAAGGTAAAGTAAAGTGATAATAAATGAGAGGGACCCCACATAACTTATCCCAACCATTCCCTAACCATTACCTACCCTTTTTACACACTCATTTAATTAAATTCTCATTTGGGTAATATGTCCCCCTTCCCACGTGAGACTTACAAACTTCCCTAAATTGAATCGTGGGTCCCCTCTTCCACTCATACGACTATCCTTACCCATCCACGTCCCACTTGGGAGTGTGTCCCACACACTCTCCCACTCTACCCACACGTCCCCACACTCTCACAAAAGCTCACGCCTTCCCTTTGAAAGCTCACGCTTTCCCCTTTTGAAACTCACGCTTTCCCCTTAAAAACTCACGCTCCTCTTGGCAACTTACGCCCTCACTCTTGGAGAAGGATGGACACATCTCACTTGGATGGAAACTCACCTTTAAAGCAATTCGTGGGCCTCTCCTTTAACCAATGCGTCCCCCTTAAGTTTCCACTTCACTTCACAACTCACTTCACTTACCATTTCGCCCCTACCCTAAAAGCTCATGCCACCCCTCCATGAGTTGTCTTGTGGCTTGGATCTTTGACATTTTTCAAAGATCCATGAAGAGTCTCTCTTCCTCTCATTGCTATAAATGAGACTCCCCCCTCCCTCATTCAGGACCATTCTTCACAGTATTGTTATGCTACCAAATTCTCCATCTCTCTCTTTCTCTCATTATTATCATCTTGCTTCACTGATTTTGGTTCTTGAAGAGCTTAGAGCAACTTTATTGCTACAACCTCTTCTCATTGGATAAGACAAGAAATTTCTTTGGAGGACTCAGGGATTTAAAGATTTGTCTGGATGATCCATGTATTCATGAGGTGATACTGCTCTTGTTTCGATATTATTATGTTATTGAATAGATTGTTGGGTAAATTAGTCTACTTGGCTAGGCTTAGTAATTGTATAATTGCTAGCTTATATGTTTTTGAATTCACTAATGATGAAAACTATGTTGTGTTGTTAGTGCATGCAATCATTATCTATTTCATTTCACGATTTATTGGAAGTTTTGCAGATCATCTAGAAGGGGTTGTTGGGATAGGTTCAAGGATGAATCTACCCTCATCTTCACTTAAACTTCACAAGCATTTTTTGTTCTTCTTCGTCCTTTCACATTCAGTTTTTGGTATATAACTTGCTTAGATAGGTCAATAAATCAATATAAATTTCTGGTTTTTACATGTGGGGAATTTATGTTGAAAAACATAAATTTCATAACTTTTTTTAGTGTGTTGCAACACGAATCAACAAGCAATAACTTGTTGATTTTTGCAGGTTCTCGCCAGGCTAAGGGTACATGTTGCCCAATTTCATGCACAACACACTCTCAAGTAACTCCTTTCGAAGTGGTAACAATTTCTCTTCTTTCTCTTCTCTCCAAATCACTGTATACAAGCCCAAATGAGTGTACCCAAGTGGCTTGCATCCCTTTCCTTTCAATCTTACTTTGCAAGTTAGTTAGATTTACTTTCTGTCTTTCCCTGCTTAGTTTAGCTAACTAGTTGTGATATCTATATGCATGCTTAAACTTAAAATTATCTAGAGTAGATCATACACACCTAATTGCTAGTTTAGAGCTTGTGGAGGCTTAGATTAAATCTCTATTTTTAGTTGCATGCAAGTTACATTTTCCATAATCTCGATCTTACACACATGCATGCACATATTGGTTACATAATCTCTTAAGTAATCATCTTTTACTTTTCCGCAAGATTTTCCCATTGCTTTATGTTTCACATGCAATAAATCTCACTAAAGCAATTAACTTGTAATCTAGTATATTTAAAGGCTTCAACCTTCACAACTTGCAGTTTCACAAGCATTTTCAGTTCTTAACATTTACATGCAACAACTTCATAACTTAAGGACTTTATTCGCAATTTCACTGTTTCAGAGTTCACACTCATATATTTCAGTTTCAGTACTTTGGCATCTTTGAGCAAGCTACAAACACTCAAACACACTTCACACTTAGCTCATAGGTTTAATAATTAATTTATTAGACTTAATAGGACACCATTACCAACCATCTTCGCCATTTAAAACGGGGTCGGAGGAAGGCAACGGAAGGTGCTAGACCGGGGACGGTCTCACGGTGCGCGGCATCCTTTCCGGGAGTACTCTAATCTTAGGACTGACTTCTGAAGCTAGGGTGGGCCTCGTTGCCTAACTTCTTGAACATCCAACAGTCACTTGGTAACCGGGGGAGGAAAGTTTTGGGTTGACACTTAGATAGGATTAAAATTAATCTCACTTAATCACTTAACTTAATCTTCAGTCTACAACATTGGCATTTCAATTTCACACTTGCAAGCACACTGATCTCATTGTTTTTCTATCTACATGCAAGTTAAATTATATGTTGTGGAATAATATCTAAGTGGTTATATCTTTGTCATCTGGAGTACTTTACATTTTCAAGCATTTCATCTATCTTGTATTCCTGTATTTGTGGTGTGATCCTTCAAGAAGTGCGCATCCACCTGGAGGCATTCTCTTGACTGGGTCTTRAGTGCTTTGMRTCTYTTTCKCCATTGATAAGCARTCCAATAKAATTCTATCTATTGTGARCATGYTTGGCTTGATGTGTTGATGGTCATTTCATCTTGAATATCTTMTTTTCCTGCACATTTCAAGCACTTGTTAGTATATTGTATATCTTGTATCTATCTTAGTTTAGATCTGTATATCTTAGACATTCTTTTTGTGTAACTTGTATCTAGTTTAATTCAGCTTTGTATACATCATATATTCTCTTATATCTAGTTTATCTATTTTGGTTGTAACATTTGTAAACTAATTTGTAACAAATCTCCCCTTTAACTAATGCTCCTATGATATAACAAAGGCATTTGAGATGAGATCCACAAGGTCTACTTGAGAGTTATTTGGATGAATTGATCCGAGGAGCTGCCAAGTTGATCCACATAGAATCATTTGTGTTTGCATGCTAATCCTTAGCGCCCAAGACTATAGTGCATAGCGCCTATTGTGGGGTCCAAGGGGTAGCACCATAGTGGCCTCCTATCGCTGTTGATAGGAAAGTTTGAGGGGGCAGTCCTCCTACAGGGGTCAAGGGGGTAGTGATCCAACGAGCTTTACAAAATTTGGCATGGACAACACCATATGCACATAATTCCAGATCCTATGCACCCGGTTCTGGCCCCATACATGCATACCTTAGCATTTTGTGCACGTGATTACAACCAGGAATATTAATAGTGATCCACACTCACAACCTTTGGCATTCTGTGCATGTGCTTACAACCAGGTATGCCAACAATCACTCAAGACTGTTATGGAAGCACAACCATTTATATAACCGTCTTGGCACACTTGTACAAATATTTGTACATACATCTTGTTAGGTCTCCTAAATCTCTTAGTCACCTAGAAAACAAGATCTTATCCACAATGCTTCTCATAAGTTTGGCATACAGAATTTTTCAATCTCTCAATCCTTGCCGGTTGAACTATCTTGTATTTTCCCCATTTGAATTTTATTGAAAGAGCTTTAACACTACATCCTTGTCTTAGTTCTGAGTGTGCCTGTAATCTGATAGCATAACTAGTTTTCTGCATGGTAATGGTTGTTTTTTATAGCTTTGAATTCTCCTGGGATCAGAGTTGTCCTCTGCACAGTGCATCCTGGGTTCTTGGTGTGGATCAAGAATCCTCATGTTGTCTGTTGTCACCCAAGTTCATACATTATAATTTATTTTATGTATTTCAAGATGGAGAATGGTATCATTTCTTCGCCAAGTTAAATCGAACTTCTTTTTGCGCTAAATTTTTACCCTGGTTAGCTTTGAGTTCACTCGTATCAACAAAGGAAGTTCATCAGAAATCCCAGATTTTAGAGAATCAATTGGCTCCGTCAGTGGGGACTAGAAAAAAGGGGGCATTTTATCTTTAGATGTCCAACCTACTTCATGATTATTGGTGGACACTATTGTCTTTTCAAAAATTCGGGTGACTCTGTTTGAGCCTAATCAATGTATTATGAGCATCAAAATATCTATAGTTCTCTTTCTTCATGACTTAACACAAAACGAAAATTCTTAAGAAGATGCTAACAACGGAATTCAGGAATTTCTCATTGCAAATATTTTCAAATTCAAATCCATAGGTGATCCTGGGTGGAAAAGGCCCCAAGAGCTTCATCACAAGAGCTCTAACTCAGATGAAGAACTTCATAGCATCACATTTCTGTGGATAGACGTTAGGAGTGGAGGTCGTTATTCTGGTTATTTTTGTTGGAAAACCAGTGTTACTTCGGGTTCTCATTTACTGTTTGCTTCAATTTTCACTTTTTATTATGTTTATCTTTGTATCGCATCTGATAGTGATGTTGTTTAGAAAACTCTCTTGATCTTTTGTAATATTTGTATGTTTTTGTGATCTCGTCAACCTTTTATGGTTATTTGTCGATCTTAGTAAAATTTCACTTTTATTTTATATTTTCCATGTGTCTTTGTGCTTTGCAATTATGATCTAAAAAATTACAAATGGAGAAAGAGGAATTTCCAAATGTGCACCCATCTCTACCTTGATGTTGGTCGTTATCACCAACTAGTATTAACTAAGCATGAAATTTCATAAAGATGACTCTATGTCACCTAGGGCATGGAAACAGTAAAGGTTTCCAAAACGACATATGTTTAAAAAAAGACACTTTAAAGGTTTCAGGACACACAGGTCAAGTAGAATCATAGACAGAGTTACATAGAGAATGTAAAGAGCACATAATATGATCCTCTGTTCTGTATTCGTCCAGGACAGTAATTTCAACATTGGATGCTCATAAAATATGCCTCTACAGACTATCAAATTGGGCAAGGGATATCTGGCATGCACGAGTTACACGGATCCCAAGCCTTATGGCACAACCTATAAGGTGTTGGGATCCGTGCAACTTGTGCATAGCAGATATCCCTTGCCATAAAAGTTGAGCAGAAAATTCTTCATCTGAAACACACCATATAATTTCTAAATGATGCGCATGCATCTCATTTCCATAGTTGGAAACGGACATTATTTCACTACAAGGTACTAGTACCAAACCACTACAAATACATGCAAAATCAATGTTCCATGTGCCAGACTGCATATCTATGACCACAAGTAGCTAGCTTCCACTCCTTGCCATTTGGACACCATGATCCATCTCCAATCTTCATGCAAATTTTTTCTCCAATAATTGCGGCATAAACACTAGAATTGGCCTCTAAAATCCTGACTGCAGAACGGCTGTGCAAATCTTGTGTTCTTCGAATGTTCATCTGTGCAAAGTTCCATTTTCAGCATTATTGATTAAATCACAAACATGATTCAGACAGCAGGATACTGCAGACAGAAATCAAATCCATTCCAGCAAAGATTGACTACAACATGCTTACAGAACAATAGTATTCAACTGAGTAATGCATATATGTTTCTACTGCATACTGAAAAAAATCAATTACAAAGGCACAATTGCATTGCTCTTATCCAAACTTACTTTCATTTTATAAGCGTGTCAAAACATCAACAACTTATATCCTAGCCATGAGATTTGAGATAGATTTTCAGCATCGCTCAATAACACTCCAATGAGATTCTCAAGTGTTAGGTAACATTAGAGGATTTGTTTCTTACCAGCTTTATAATCTGCTTTTGTATTGAGCTTCCCCAATCAAAAAAATGGTCATGGAAGACTGTTGGTATTCCAGGGTGTGTCAAGATGTAAGCATAGCCCTTCGAAAAAAATGATTCAAATGTGTCAGAGTAAGAGAAGTATAGAATCACAAATCAACAAAAGCAAAGTTGAAAATGTAGCATAATAAAATACGAGCACAGGCATGCTTTTGAAATTGACAATGTTGTGTATACATTACAAATAACAGCATGCGGGAAAAGGCACGAGTTATTAATTGAAAAGTAGATATTGCCATGGTTGCTGATATCTCCAGGCTTTCATCACATTCAAGAACACCAGTGACACTTTATATCAGATTTAATAACCATGTGCCATTATTATTTCCATTCATTGCACCCAAGAATAATCAAGCCAATGGAAACTGCTCAAATCTAAACCTAACATTGTCCATGCCAAAAATTATTTTAATCAATAACCACTTCATCTTATCAAAATTTTACAATAATTTCAATCATGTGGAAACATTATGTTTATTCGATCAGATATATAGACCTGATGCCACTTGTTGGAGTAATTACGTGCTTATAGGACTGAAACACAAAGAATGTTCTATTATCACATAGAATTACAGATTTATGCCATAGAATTAAAGATTCATTTAACAAGATACACCAAGATCTACAAAATGTGTTGTTAGGAACAATTTAAATCACAACAACATTCATACATTCAGACACAGATTTTCCAGGACACAATGGTGTACCCTTTCAAATATGTCATTTAAGAACAATAACAATGGAGATAGATACAATATCACAACATATACAATGAGTTTAACTACAAGCACAACATGAATTATTCATAATGACCTCACATAGATGTACTCTGTCATCACTCATAATCTATCTCTGAATGACCCTGTTTATAGGGCTCCAGATATTTATTGCTCACTATCAAAACTATTATAATTAACAAGTAGTCTAGCTTGTATATCTCATATATTCTTTTGTATCTAGTTGTATCTATCTTGTTATAATTTGTAATCTTTGTAACTTGTAATTATCTTGTAACGAACATCCCCTTAACTTAGTTGACCCCTTGCCCAATCTTAGGCACTAGTCTTAGTTGCCCTAAGAAAAGGTCTGACTCTCATACTTAGATAGTTGCATCTTGCACTTGCTGATTGACATCATAGGCTAGATTCCCCTTAACCTTTTAACTAATTAAAACCAACTCCTAGAACACTTAATCATAAATCTCATCTAGTAACTAGGATCTACCCCCCTTGGCTTCCCTAGGAGTTAGCCTAGACGAAAGAGGTTCAAGTCAAAGTGACAGCGTGGGCTTTGAACCTAGGCATTGTGCCTCCGAGCACACACTAAGTGAGCAGGACTTAGCTCACGTTTGCAAGTGTGTATAAGGACGGCAACAAACCTAATTCATCATTATGTAGATTTTGACTTGTCATTGAGGAGAGAGGTGCATCTCAAGAGAGGTAGCTCAGTGGATTCCAGGAGGAATACACCAATGGTTGATTTCGGTTTTGAGAGACACCCTAGTCACCAAGGAGGTCACACAGATATTCCATCGATTTTCAATAGCAGTTTCGCAGGTTGCAGCAGCAAGGGCGCACTCATTCAGGGTGAGGGCGCAACTTCTGAGGAGGTTCAGTGGATCAACTTGTCCCTTTCAAAGATTCCACTCCAACCCAGTTGAGAGGAAGGCAAGGTGCATCTTTTGCCTGGTTCCTTGTCAGATTCTGATGGAGGAATCATCTGGGGCGCACTTTCCGGACATTGGGAGTGCGATACTTGGGAAGGAGACATTCGGGGTTCCTGAGCGATCATCAGTTCAGATCCGGGGAAATTCTTCCAACCCATTTCCCAGTTGACCTGGGCGATCAATTTGAGACACACATCAGCCGATTTCGACGGTGGAATCACTAGGGCACAGTTTTCCAGAGCAGAGGGGGCGCATTTCCGCAGGGGGATCCATCCGAGGACTAGATACACCAGTTGAGATCCGGACAGTCACCGGGACTGTGAGGCATAGAAGGGCGCATTGTTTGGGATAATTTCCAGGCATTTCCGAGAGGTATAGCCACCAGGGTGAACTTTCCAGACTTGCAGTAGTTGTCGTATGAGCTATCATATCCGCAACAGTGCTTCATCTCATCCATTGCATTTAACAACATTCTTCGGGTATCGGGTATTATTGTTTTAGTTGCTATTGTATTCCAGTTAAGATCCTTTTGTCATTGATCTAGTCGAGTGATTTATTTTATTCAACCACATTCGACATTTGTACTCCACGGAGATTTCATAATATAAGCTTTGCAGTCTTTTGTCGCCATTATTATTTGAATGCTCATTTATATGCTGTAAACAATTAATCCTACACACACGTTAGCAGAGTTTCCTAGACTAGCCAAGTCAGGAACATTACACCTCGATTTTGATCTTGTACGTTGATGATTTATTTCTCACCGGAGCATAGAGCCTCATTGCTTGGTGCAAATATGAGTTGGCCTCTGAGTTTGAAATGAAGGATCTTGGCATGATGCACTATTTCTTGGGACTAGAGGTGTGGAAGAGAACTGATGAGATCTTCCTGAGTCAGGGGAAGTATACAGTTGAGATTTTGAGGATATTTGGGATGTTGAACTGTAAGTTCATGGCTACACCGATGGTATCGAATATGAAGAAGTTGAATGAGTCTTCTTCCGATTTAGACTTGATTGATCCAACTATGTAAAGGTAGCTGATTGGATCATTGATGTATCTGGTTAACACCAGACCAAATATTTACTATGCAGTGAGTGCACTTAGCCAGTTCATGAGTTAGCCGAGACAATTGCATTGGGTAGCTGCGAAGCATCTGTTGAGATACTTGCGAAGAAAAATTGGATATGGCCTGAGATATGCTTCCAGTGTTGACATGAGATTGCAGGGATATGTTGATTCAGTTTGTGGTCTTCCATGGTTTCCGGTGTAGCAGGAAGCAAACTTCTGTGGCTTTGAGTACCGTAGAGGCCGAGTATATTGCAGTATCTATGGCAGCTCGCGAAGTAGTGTGGCTTTGGAAGCTCCTTACAGTATTGTTTGGATAGATGTTGGATCCCATCGTGATTCATTGCGATAACCAGAGCTGTGTGAAGTTCTCAGAGAATCCAGTATCTCATGACAGATTGAAACATGTTGAGATCAAGTTTCATTACATTCGAGACATGGTGCTGAGGAAAGTGGTACTAATGTAGTACCTTCCTACAGATGAGCAGATTACAGATAATCTCACCAAGCCCCTTGCCAAGTCGAAGTTTGAGTGCTTCCATGATAAACTTGGAGTGGTAGAGAATGTCCCTCTTGTTAAGAGGGAGTGTTAATGATTGCAGCTTCATGAGACATTCTCCAGGTCGTACTCCTCGATGGATTGAGCTGGGTTGATCTGTGATGATACTCCTCGATGGACTGAGTTGAGTATGACACTTGTCGATGGACTGATAAGTTATATTGGGTTGGTGCCCAACGACCCTTGGGTTGTAGCCCATGTGGTTGGGATATAGTTGTACTTGGTTGGTGCCCAATGACCCTTGGGTTGTAGCCCATGTGGTTGGGATATAGTTGTACTGGGTTGGTGCCCAGCGACCCTTGGGTTGTAGCCCATGTGGTTGGGAGATAGCTGTACTAGGTTGGTTTCCAGCGACCCTTGGGTTGTAGCCCATGTAGTTGGGATATTATGGATTGTAGCCCACTGTCCCTTGTGGTTGTAGCCCTTGAGGATTTGTCCATATGGTTGTAGCCTATGTGAAGCGATGATGATGATAGTATCACATGGTGGTTGTAGCCCTTGTGGACGTCTTGTGGTTGTAGCCCTTGACGTATGGATGATGATGACACACTATGAGGTTGTAGCCCTAGTGTCCTCTAGTGGGTCAGAGCCCCTAGAAGATCTTGAGAAGGTCCACATTGGTTGTAACCTTGTGTGACTATGGAAATGCTACTAGTAGCATGGTCTGCGTGACCATGGCATGGTCTGAGGACCATGGCATAGGTTGCAGGGCTATGAGGACCAGAGGAGAACATCATGGAGAATACCACCCTAGCTAAGAGGGAGTGTTGATGTTTTTGGTAGCAGCGGGAGGTATTCACCTATGGGACAACTTTTCTTAGAGATGAAGATGTCAAGAAGTCAAAGGAAACCATTAAACAGTTTGAAGAAGCCATGAAAGAAATTAGAAGATCCTAGAAGAGAAGTCGACCCCACAGAACAATAATAAAGAAGAAATATAATGCTCCAGAAGTAAAGTCGACCCCACAAGAAAAAGACAAAGTGAAAATATATTTTCCAAAAAGACAGGTCGACCCTACTTGAAAAGTCACTTGACAAACTAGTATAAATAAAGGCAAGCGCTAGCTCATTTGACACTCACATTCACTCTGCTATCCTGGTGCAAGTTTAGTGGAGAACAACAATTGCAATAGTCCAGCAAAGAAGGAAGGAAGAACGACGTAGGTTGGCTAGGGTTTCCTCATAACCCTCGCTAGGGTTTCTCTGTTGTTTTGGTGGTGCGTTGGCGGAGGCTAGATACTCTAGCGCTAGTTGAAATAATGTAACTGCAAAGTGTATTCTAATTATTATTGTGGTATTATTCATTAGATCAATCCCCTATTGCGGATTGATCATGTCGGCTATTGTAAAAGACCAAATCCCCTTTTGCGCATTGGTTAAAGTATAATTGTAATAGGCAGAATAAGAAGTCGGCCCCCAGAATATATTAAATAGGCCCCAGAATATATTAAAGGTGGTTATAACCACCCAGAAGAAGAAGTCGGCCCTGCCAGGGAAGAGACACTTCCACACGTGCCAAAATTGTATAAATAAGGAGGCTAACGCCTCACTTAGACACACACTCACTTGTTCATTGAGAGACAAGATTCAGAGTTGTAGTTGGAGAAGAGAGAGAGAGAGAGATAGGCACATTCTTGGGAGAGGACTTTCTGTATTTGTTTGAGTTATCTCTTGGCATTGTATTGGCTATCTATAATAAGGAAGTTTTGCTAGGTTTTCTCCCCCATGAGGGTTTTCCAGGATAAATGATGTGTCTCTTGTGATTGTGTATTTCTCAGTGATCCTATCTTATGCTATTGTTATCTAATGAAATGCAAAGAACTCTAATAATAGCTTAAACCTTAACATGGTATCAGAGCTAAGCTGAAGAGAGAATCTTTCACAAGAGAAAGTGAAAAACGTCACTATTGCTGTACATGCAAATTAGGGCTTTTTGTTGATGAAGCATTTTAGTCCTAAAACCATCTAGAAAAGTGTGCCCTTCCTCAATGATCACTTTGGCATCCTCAGCGCAACTTTTCAGTGGCTAGATCTCCCGAAAAGTGAAACCCTAGTTTCACAAAGTACCAGAAGTACCAGAAAACCAGAAGTACTAGAAGTACCAGAGTACCAGAGGTACCAGAAAACTAGAAGCACCAGTCCAAAAATCTGCATATCAAGTTTGGAGGGGTAAAAGTTGGATTTTCTCAGATACAAACACACCAGGCTACTCGCCTCAGCCAAGCGCACCTCCTGGTAAGTTTAGAATTTGATTTTGAGCATTTTCATTTTTGGACATTTTCCTAGCTCCAGGTAAAAGATGTCTGCAAGCACTAAGCTTGTTCACAAGCTATAAGGTGTGGAAAACTTCCGTTCCTGGAAGTATAGGATTGGTCTCATTCTTGAAGAGAATGACTTAGCAAGATTCACCAAAGAAGAAGTGTCGGAACCCGACGATGCTGCAGACAAAGAAAAGCATCAAAAGGACAYGATCAKGGCCAAAAAAATCRTTGCAGATTCAATCAAAGATCACTTGATCCCTTATGTRTCATCAAAGAAGACTCTGAAAGAAATGTTTGATGCCCTAAGCAGACTATATGAAGGAAAGAACATAAACTGGAAGATGAATCTAAGAACTTAGCTCAAGAATACAAGGATGCAGAAAGGAGAATCAATCCAAGAATATTTCTCTAGAATATCCCAATTCAAAGAACAACTAGAAGCAATCGGAGATACTATAGACAAAGACGAGCTTATAATGACAACCCTAAATGGTCTTGTTGCCGTCCTTATACACACTTGCAAACATGAGCTAAGTTCGACTCACTTAGTGTGTCCTTGGAGGCACAATGCCTAGGTTCACAGCCCACTTGCATCGTTCATCATCAGGATTCATTCTGCACAGCTTATCTTTGGTTCCGTTGCATTTTGATGATTTCCGTAATTTTGAGTTATTATGGGTCATATCTTAATTAAATTCACTAAGAAGGTCATAATGGGCATATTACTTGGAGAAACCTCTTAGTTTAATAGCTCATCACAATCGAGAAGAAGAGCATTACAGGATAAGATGATGAGAAGTGACTTAGTGATCGGAGAAGCCATAAGGATGGATAAATCACTTTTTAGAGGTAAAATGGTTAATTAATTAATTAATTAAATGATTTAATCAAGGAATAATAAAATAAAGTAAAAGTCACTTGGAGGGAAAAGGTCAACAACGAATTAGGGTTTTGGGAGCTATAAAGGAAGGGTAAAGCGACCTAATTCGGAATTATGTTATGATTTGATGTTGAGATATTTGCAGAGGAGGAAATCGACTCCCTTGTTGTTTTGTGGATTTCTGGAGGAAACCACCACCATTGATCGGTTTCGGTGTTGAGAGACACACCCTAGCCTATCAGAGATACCATCCAGGTATTTCACCGTGCATTACAGTTTCCAGTTCAGTGATTGCGCAACTCAGCCAGTGAGGACGTAAGTGTTTGAGAGAGGGTTTGTGCGGCCGCTTGTGACAATTCAGATTTGGCCGATTCCTTTCGACCCGTGAGAGAGTCGTCAATTTTCGACGGTGGAATCTTCCGGAAAGTGGAAAACAGTCATTTAGGGCACAACTCCAAAGGAAGCACATTTGGGGTTCCAGGGGGCATTCTGGGACAGATCTGAGGAATCCCTTTCGACCCAATACAGAGGAGACCAGGACAATCATTTTGATCTATACATCATCAAATTCCGTCCGTGGAATCACTAGGGCGAACTCATTGAGCCCAGGAGGTGCACAAACCCCCAGAGGGTGAGATCCGGAGCTTCAAAGGTCGGATCTTCAGTCCGACAGTCATCAGGATCAGTCTAGAGGCCAGGGCACATCTTTTGAGACAGTTTCCAACTCATTCCAACGGGTATCGCCATCAAGGTGACTTTTCCGGATTCTACAACAGTTACCGTGAGCTACCAGACTGCTTTTTGCCGATTCATCCGTGCATGCGCCGACCAACACCCATTCTTCTAGTCACGGGTATTTATTATCTATTATTTTTTATTCCAGTGACGATCCATGAGATCTAACTGACGATTATCATATTTGCTTCCAGTTATTATTGTATTTCCTGCTTTTCGAGCATTATATATATTAGTGAGTTGTGTTGTCCTTATTTCGCATGCATTGACTTATACTGGTAAACATATAATAAACTGGAACACACATGCAAAAGTCACCAACATCATCACACAGTAACTCAAACGCATTCAGAAACCCCCAG
>JASDQU010237116.1:1566-16967 GCA_032191745.1 Picea mariana | reverse complement strand
GCCCCAAAAGGTCAAAGTAGTCAAAGTGGTTTAAGAGATTTTAGAAGGTAAATAATAAAGTGAATTGATAAGTGTAATATAATTCAAAGTGAATAGAAAATAAATTATTTAAATAATAAATTTAATGGAGAAATTAGAAGTGGGTTAACCCTAAAATAAGGAAAGTGGGCAAAGTGACCTAGAAGATGTTTTTAAGGAAGCTACTTCGAGAGTATAAATAAGAGGCAAGGTTCTCTCATTTAACATACACTTGAGAATATTGAATATATATAGTTTTATGAGGTAACCAAAGGATATCTAAGCCGAATTTCTGAGGGAAGGTGAAGAAAAGAAGGTCGGAATTCAAGGAAGGATAAATTCTTTTGATGGTGCTTTCTAAGGTATGTTATTTACAGGTCATCTCACCATTTTCGCTATAAATTTTTTTCTTTAATGATTCAGACCGTGAAAATTATATTCCTTTGAGAAAAAATATCCAAGTATTTGTGGTAAAAAATTCATCTTGTGGGTCGTTGTATTTTTGGAGTTACACTCCATGGAAAACAGGGTTTGTGGCTAGTCCTGAAACTAGTCTAAAACAAGTGTTTCTGGTAAAAACGTCAACACTTCTTCATAAAAGATCCAAATTTAGTAAGAACAAATGTGTTGGTTAGAGTACAGTCTGTAGTATGTTTTGTAACAGCTTCATATCTATTCAATAAATATTCTTTTCAGGGCACGCTCTACAATGTCGCTCTCTAGAATAATCCATAATTCAGAAAGGTATTCCATTTTTGCTATAACTTCTTTTCTGAGAGGTTCCAAGTAGTGAAACCTGAATGAATTGCATAAAACACAATGAAGAACATTGTATATCATTTTCAGATCTTTATTCATTACAGGTACAAAGTTATGATTACTTCAAGTTAGGGTTGTTGACTAATCCAAAACTAGGTATGTGAGACTAAAGAAAAGTTTGATGAAAATGCTAGTCTCTTATTGTTAAATTTAAGGAAGGTTTGAAAGAATGTGATCATATACACCAGGTCTATTACAGAGCTACAAATCAGATTTGGATGATGAAATTGATGAGGTCTTTTGGTTGAGATACATGTTGAGTATATGGTTGAGACAAATAGTTGATGAGTTGGCACATACATGAGGTGTATTGTTGATGATGTTGGTACATATTGATGAGTCATAGTTGATGAGTAGTTGAGACATGATTGGTACAGGTTGGTGCATGGTTGATGCACTTGTTTATGGTACATGTTGATTACAGGTTGTTTGGTACAGGTTGGTGCATGGTTGATGCACTTGTTTATGGTACATGTTGATTACAGGTTGAGGTATAGGCTGATGGATGGTTCAAATTTATTGGTACAAGTTTATAGTAGTATATCTCACAATGATATTGTGACAGTGATTCCATCATTCTACTTCTACTTTAGGGCGGCTGGATGGGGAAAGGACAGGTGGTTGTAGCCACCTTCTGGTTGTAGCCAAAGAACACAGGGGGTTGTAGCCAGAGAATTGGGGAGTTGGAGCTTCCCTCAGGTTGTAGCATGAGAAACTAGGGGTTGGAGCCTCATTCCAGTTGTAGCTGGAAAACAAAGGAAGTTGGTGCTTCCAATGAATGTAATTATTCAAGACATATAAGAAAAAACATTCCGTGGTTTTCTCCCGATTTGGGTTTCCACGTAAAACACTGGTGTACTGTGTATGTGTGTGATTGTTCATTTCTTATTGCTCATTATTGGATAATAATTCTACATTGATATAACACTTGGATTATTTGAAGAAAAAGGATTATAATTATGCTATTACTGATTCATCCCCCCTCTCAGTAATCCAACATGAACTTGTATTAATACATAAAAAACATTGTTGTGCCAAGGCTAGCAACGAGTACATATTCTGATTTTGGACTTCTGCATACATAACACATTTCTTTAATTAAGTCTATTGATAAAAAAAGGTGGACCAAATAGAAGTTCCAAGTTTTCCTACATGATGCTTGCCTATAAAACTGACCAAAAATACAACTAACTCTAAAAAATATTCATACTTTTTAAAACTTACATGCTACCTTGATCTTCCTGCTCCTTTCCAGTGCACTAGATGCCCGCACCTTCAATGTCCATTGGTACATGATTTTGAAAGGATATCTCTACCTCATTTCCCCCTCCATGAACACAACTTTTTGTTCCCTGGTTGTTTGATGCTAAGGAGAGGTTCTCCGCCCCCTGTGATGCAACGAATACCCTCAACCTACCACATTATGCTCCCAAAGTATCAATTCAACACTTTTGGGCGAGGAGAAGGCTCATCTAGGTGACACTTTGAAAATTCCAAGCTCTAGGTGACTAAATTCCTTATGATCTTGATAAAAAAGTGGATTGTTGAATATAATTATTGCATAAATAAATTCCAGACCATAACATTAATCACACAATAACTGGAAATTAAATAGCAGAAGCATAAAAATTATTTTCACACATACACTGGTAATTAATCCTTCAAATTTGCTTTTCATTCCTTTGAAAAACTTATAAGGAAACCTCCACAATATACCCAAAAAACAACATTGCACGGATACCAAAAAATCACCTTGAACTTGAGTGAAACAATTTAAAAAGAGAGTATATTGAGCTGTAAAAATAGAAACAAAAGTTTTATGATGTATGGACTGTACAAATTTTGTACAACAATGTTGTACGAATTTTGTAAGACTATAAAGATCCATATTGTTTGTCCATAAGGTTGTATGGAACTATTATGTACAATTGTATGGGACTGTGCATTTCCTGGAAATGCCTCTTTCCTAACTGCTTGTACACACTCTCTCTCTCTCTCACAATCACTCAACTTGCTCAACTTCTCATGTGTTCTCTTCTGTGTCGTAACTCCTTATCTTGACTTGTATTTATATTTTTTAGTTGATACCAAAACCCTAATATATTTTTGAGATTACTTGATCCAGGAGGATCCAATAATGCTCACAGAGGTCCAAAAAGAACTAGAACATCCACAGAGGTATATAATGGTTTAGAAATTCTCAAAATTCAAATTCCATCAATGCGTAGATCTCGTCATTAGCTTTCCAATGGAACAAATGGAAAGTAAAACAGAGTTCATATGCAAAATTTATAAGTGTTCAACATTCTAGTAAAACATGCAAAGTCAAAGGTCATAGGGAAAAAAAAAAGTGACACGTGTCACCACTGCAAGGGTGACATGTGGCACCTAATTATTGGCAACTGACTATGCAGGGTACGACAAGTGGTCCAATTGAATGATGACAAGTGGAAAATAATTGGTTCAATCATGGTTTGACATGTGGTATTGGAGAGACAATGAGAGGTTTCCATGTGGCAACCTCCCATTGGCCAATGTTGGTTAATATGTATTAAAAGTTATGGAGTCGACAGGGGTCGAACCCACGACCTCCATAACTTTTAAGACTTAACATATCCCCCACTATCAACACACCACCACAACAGTTCTTAACATAATAAGTTTTCATATATATTTGAATTGTAATAAAGTTTGAATTCGTGGCCAAACGACCGAGGGCCTAAGCCCTCGACCCTTGGCTCTCGGTCTTGACACCTTACCATATGAATCACACATGTTGCGGAAGGGGCTAACAGATATAACATATCCGCGGGAGTTATAACTATTTATAACATATAGTTATATGTTATGGTTACAATAAAATAACAAAGCACCAAAATATGTGGTGGTTGGTGGGGATCGAACCCCCGACCTACCACATATATAACTATGCCTCAACCAATTCGTCTACAAGTCCAAATTTGGTTATAAAACCAACCAAATTAAATTTATATTCAACCACTAATTTCGGGGTTTTGGTTAAGGGGTGTGTCCTATTTAATGGCATGTGACCCAAGGTTGTACAACACACAATTAATGCAAAGTTTTTGTCTCGTAATGTGTGTTGAGGATACAAGGCATTTGAGGTAACATCGTAAAGTGTTCCAAGGGGCAGCTTGACGAAATTTCAAGCATTTGACATCAATTTTACACGATTTTTCACCAGGAATCCAACGATGCACTATGTTTCTACATTTGAGTAGTATGTAAAAAGGTCATTATAAAACACAAACATTTGAGCATTAATAAAGAAAGTCTATTGGAAGTAGACCATGAGAGGTAGCCCAAATTGGGTGAAATCTGATTTTTCCAACTTGTGTATGTGATTATATTATCATTGTTCATTTCAAGTTCAATTATTTTCAATTCATTTATCATTAAAGTGGATTTGGTTAGATAAGTTATTCACATGTAATTTGCAAAACAATCAAGCGATCATTTTATTTCGAATATCAAGTAGATATTTATGTGCATTTAAAATTATCAGCATCTGAGGATTTTTTAGATCAAGTAGATATTTATGTGCATTTTAAATTATCAACATCTGAGGATTTTTTAGATCAAGTTGGTATCACAGAAAATTTGATAAGTATTTTGCAAGTGGATGCTTACAAGAGCCAAACTCAAACATGGTAAAGGGAAACTTGCAAGTTATAAGTCCAAAATTGGAAAGAGATTTCAATGACATAAGATGGATTCTGAAAAAGGAGAAGAAGAAGATCATCCCATGAGTCATAAAGAGATCAGAGATACATTTCAATCACTATGAGAAACAATAGATGAGTTAGAACGAAGAATTCAAAAGCCTATAAGTGAATAATATTCGGTAAAAGGAGAAGGAGGAGGTGAAGGCGGTGGAACTTCAGAGACCCCTTCCCCTTCCCCTTCCTCCTCATCATCATCAGTTTCTTCTGAAGCAAGTAAACATTCTCATCGACAAAAGAAGTCTTCTAATAAGTCTGAGCATAATCTGTAATTAGTAAAATTGGATGGTAATTTTGAGTTTCCGACCTATGATGGAGAATTGAATTTCAAGAAATTGGACAATTGGATCAAGAAAATAGAGGTATATTGTAGGATTCAAAAGATCATGGACGAGGCTGCAAAGATATAATTAGCTTCTCTTTGACTAAGTGGCACTACCTTAATATGGTGGGAGAGTAAGATGCAAGTTGATCTTGTTCAAAAGGGTAAAGTAATCTCTTCCTGGGATAAGTTTACTAAGGCTATCATGAAACAATTCTATCCAATGACACATACACATATGACAATGATCGAGTGGTAGCATTTGAGACGAAGTAAAGGCCAAAATATTCAAGAATTCAAAAAGAAGGCATTATCCTAGGAATTTCGTTGCATACTCATTAAACTATTCTGAAATATATTGGTGGCATGCACTCATATCTTTGTCACACTATTCTGATGTTTATCCCCACTAACATTGATAAGGTGTCAGTACAAGCTACACATCTAGAGGCTAGTAAGGGCAAGCATGCAAGCAAATATAAGAAGCCATTCAAGTTCAAGAAGAAACTAAAAGTTAAATGGAAGAGTAAGAAATCAACCACAGTGAAGCAAGTTGAGGGAAGACCTACATGTTCCCACTATAAGAGAAAGGGACATGATGAATCACAATGTTGGAAGCAAAATACTATTGCATCAGCTCATCATGATCTAGGGTCAAATTCCGTTGATGAATCCAAGATCACGGCCATAGGAAGCAAAGATATATTATCTATAAATTCAAATTCTCTAGTTCAATCTGCCAAGATGGAAAGTGATATTTATCAGAAGAAAAGGAGAAATATTTTCCATGCCAGAGTTATAGTCAAGCATACAAAGGCAGATACTTTATTTGACAATGTATATCAAGTTAATCTAATATCTAAAGCAATCGTTAAGAAGCTGAGATTGAAGATGACACCTCACAAAAATCCATATCCATTAGGTTGGGTGTGTGACGATGCTAAGTTGTAGGTAACAAAATAGTGTAAAATCAAGCTTGCAATTACAACTAAGTTCTTTGAAGAGGTCGAGTTAGATGTTGTGCCTCTTGACATTTGCGACATTGTCTTGAGAAGTCCATATCTATTTGACAAGAAGGCTGTGTTATATAGAGAAGAAAATAAATATCATCTTCTCAAGGATGGGGTTGAATATATTGTCAGAGCTCATCGCATCAAAACTAATGTTTCTTTAGTGAGCACAAGTAAATATTTTTTTTTCATGATAGTGAAACAAAAAGAAGAATATATTCTTTAGCAAGTTGTGATCCAAATCATAAATAGGAATTGATCAACATCATATCTAATTAAGATGAGTTGTTTCAAGAACCTATACGGTTGCCTCCTGAAAGAGAGGTTGAACATGAAATATATTTGCAATAGGATGGTCATCTTCCGAACATCAAAATGTAGAGGTCATTAGTAATCGAGAACACATAAATCAAGAAGCAAGTTCAGGAGCTACTCGATAAAGGGATCATTAGACCAAGCTCCTCTATGTGTGGTTCTCCTATTGTATTAGTTCTAAAGAAAGATGTCACATGGAGGATGTGTATTGATTTTCAAGCCCTGAACAAGATTACAGTAAAGAACCGTTATCCTCTTCTCGGAATAGGTGATCTATTAGTTTAGTTAAATAATGTTGTGTATTTCACTAAGTTGGAATTGAGAAGTGGTAACCATCATATCATAATTGCAGAAGGCGACATATGAAAAATTATTTTTAAGACCAAGAAAGGCTTGTTCAAATTGTTGTTTATGCCATTTGGGATATGTAACACACCAACAACTTTTATGAGAGTGATGAATGATGTGTTCAGACTCTATATAGATGATTTTTTTATTCTCTATTTAGGCGACATATTGATATTTAGTCAAATATGGGAAGATCATATAAAGCACATCAAGACAATGTTTGAACTCTTGAAGAAGGAGAGGTTGTATATCAAGTTATCTAAGTGTGAATTTGGAAAAATGTCTATGGTATATTTGGGTTACATTGTAGGGAATGGTCATTTAAAAATAGATCCTACAAAAGTAGAAGTCATTATGAAATGGCCCAAGCCAACTAATGCCACCGAATTTAGGAGCTTCTGAAGAGGAATACAATATTGGAGGAAATTTATTGCTAATTTCTCATACATAATATCACCTCTACATGCATTAACAAGTGTTAAACAAGTCTTTCAATGGGGAGGAAATCGACATAAATCCTTCAAGACATTGAAGGAAAATATAAGCACCACACCAGCTTTGGCTCTGCCAGATCTACAATAGCCATTTGAGATTCAAACCGATGCAAGCGAATATGCCATGGGTGAAATCTTGATGCAATGAGGTAAACCTATATGTTATCATTGTGAGACTTTCACTCAAGGTGTGATTAACTATCCTACATATGATAAGGAATTGTATGCATTTGTACAAAGTGTAAAGAAATGGAAGCATTACTTAATGGGAAAGGAGACAATAAGTCATACCCATCATGAACCATTACAGTATTAGCAGTCACAGAAGAAGATACAACAGTCACGACACTTTAAATGGATGGGTTTTCTACACCATTTTCATATGGTAATCAAGTACAAGAAGGGTATTCATAACAAGGTTGCAGATATGTTATCAAGACCAATAATTATTGCATCCACAATACTCAGGTATAATCCTTTAGCACATGAAAGTTATGCAGAACAATATGCCAAGGATGATGATTTTAAAGAAGTATATGATGCATTAAATCATGAAAATCAACAATCAAATTATTATATGCATGAAATTTTATTATATCATCTTGGAAAACTATGTATACCAAGAGATGAAAGAGTAAATATAATCAGAGAAGCTCATACATATCTCATCTCTGGTCATTTCTAGGTTGGCAAGATAGTTGTGCAATTACAAAGGTATTGTTATTGGCATCGAATGAATGAAACAATTTCCAAGTATATCAAAGGGTGTGTCATGTGTGCCACAATTAAGCCTAACAAATGAAAGCTAGGATTATATACACTACTTTCGGTACCTTCACAACCATGGGAAAGTATCTCCATGGAATTTGAAGGGGGTTTCTTGATGTCCATGATAGGTCAAGTAAGCCCAGCAATAGAAAGATAGGATTATATACACCACTTTCGATACCTTCACATCCATGGGAAAGTATATCCATGGATTTTGCAGGGGGTTTCCCGATGTCCAGGACAGGTCATGATTATCTATATGTCATGGTGGAAAGATTCAACAAGATGTGTATTATAGCACCATGAAAGAAACATGTCATAGATGAATAGACGACACATATGTTCTTCTTTAATGTATGGGTTCATTTTGGAATTCCTACATATATTATATTAGATCGAGATTCTCACTTTTTGGGAAATTTTTGGTCTCATTTATGGGAGCTAATGGAAACTAAGTTGAAGAAGAGCACGAATTTCCATCCACAGGAAGATGGACAGACAAAGGTGGTAAACAGAACCGTGGTACATATACTTCAAGGATACTGCAACAAGCATCCTAAATTATGGGATGAACAATTGTCTTATATACAACATGCCTGTAATTATGCCATGCATTTGTGTACTCAAAAAACTCCTTTTGAAGTATGTTTGGAGTACTTGCCTAAAGCACCTATGGAATTTATTTTTGGAGATGTAGGTAAAGAAGATGGACATGATGAAACAGATAAAGATAAAAGGTTCATCCAAAATATTCAACAGGTACATCAAGCAGTACAAGAACAATTGGAGAAGATCCAAACCAAGTACAAGGCAAGGCAAGGAAGGAAGGTTGATCATTATTTTGAAGTCGATGATCAAGTATGGTTACATATCAACAAAGATAGAATGAAAGGTGAAGGTGAAAAGCTAAGGCCAATCTGTTATGGTCCATTCAAGATCTTAGAGAATATTGGTACTAATTCCTTTTGTTTAGATCTACCAACCTACATGAAAATGTATTTAGTGGTAAATGTTGAGAATTTGAAACTTTATGAGCCTCCTATGATTATGGATGAATATGAAAGTATTCAGGTTCCAACCGTTGATGGTTTTGCTCCAGAATATTTGGACGAGCTGTAGGAATATGCCATTCTCGACATAAGGATCATAACTTCACAGCAAGGTGATGTGGAATATCTTCTAGTTGGTATTAAAGGGGTAAAACCAAGTAAATCCAAATGGATGGAGATCAAAAGGGTGAGGGAACTCTACCCTCACTTATTTGTTGAGTAATCAAAACTTTTGGTGGTCCAAAAGGATTCCAATGGGGAGGAATGATCCAGGAGGATCCATGAATGCTCACAAAGGTCCAAAAATATCTGAAACATCCATAGAGGTCTAGAATGGTTCACAAATGATCAAAATTCAAATGCTTCAAATCATCCCAAAAAAACCATCAATGCGTAGAGACCGTTGTTAGCTTTCCAAAGACGCAAATGACAAGTCAAACAAAGTTCATATGCAAAAGTTATAAGCATTCAAAGTTCTAGTCAAATAGACAAAGTCAAAGGGAAAAGGGAAAAAATAAGTGACACGTGTCACCACTGCAAGGGTGACACATGGCACCTAATTATTGGAAATTGACTAGGCAAGGTACGACAAGTGGTTGAATCACATGATGACAAGTGGCAGACAATTAATTCAATCATGGTTTGACATGTGGCATTAGAGAACCAATGAGAGGTTGCCACGTTGCAGCCTCCCATTGGCCAATGTTGGTTAATATGTATTAAAAGTGATGGAGTCGAAAGGGGTCGAACCCGCGACCTCCATAACCCAAGACTTAACATAGCCCCCATTACCAACAAACCACCACAATAGTTCTTAACATAATATGTTTTCATATATATCTGAATTGTAATAAAGTTCAAATTGGTGGCCAAAGGGCTGAGGGCCTATGCCCTTGACCCTTGGCTCTTGGTCTTGACACCTTACCATATGACTCACACCTATTGTAGAAGGGGATAATGGATATAACATATCTTCAAAAGTTATAACTATTTATAACATATAGTTATATGTTATGGTTACAAAAAAATAATAAAGCGCTGAAATATGTGGTTATTGCTGGGGCTTGAACCCCCAACCTACCACATATATAACTACGCCTCAATCAATTGGTTATAAAACCAAGAAAACTATATTTAGATTTGACCACTAATTTCGGGGTTTTGGTTAAGGGGTGTGCCCTATTTAATGGCGCATGACCCAAGGTTGTACAATAAACAATTAATGCATATTTTTTTCCTCGTAATACATGCTAATGTTACAAGGAATTTGAGGTAACATCGTAAAGCATGTCGAGGGGTACCTTGATGGGATTTCAAGTATTTTATATCAATTTTGCACTATTTTTCACCAGGAATCCAATGACACACTCCATTTATGCAATTGAGCAACATATAAAAAGATCATTGTAAAATGAAAGCATTTGAGCATTAATAAAGAAAGTCTCTATTGGAAATGGACCCGGAGAAGTAGCCCAAATTGGGTGAACTTCACTTTTTCCAACTTGTGTATGTGATTATATTATTGTTGTTCATTTCAAGTTCAATTATTTGCAAGTCATTTATCATTAAAGTGGATTTGGTTAGATAAGTTCTTCACATGTAATTTGCAAAACAATCAAGCGATCATTTTATTTCAAAGATCAAGTATATGTTTATGTGTATTTTAAATTATCAACATCTAAGGATTTTTCAGATCATTACTCCTAGTCTAAGTCATGCATTCATGAAATACACTTTTTAGACTCTACTGCTAAAAACAAGACTTTCACTTTTTAACTAAAGTGAGTTACAAAATTGAATTACTTTTCAAAAAATATCTTATACTAATTCCTATATTAGATTTTATTCTCATCACTTCCTCTTAGCAAGGAATTCATTTTGCACCAATCCAAGTTTGTCTTTGAATGCCTCAAACTTCCCTTTTGCCAAGGGCTTGGTCATAATATCAACTACATGTTGATCCATGGGAATATACTAGAGCTTCACTACTCCCTCTTGAACCCTATCTCATATGAAGTGATATATTATCTCTATATGTTTGGACATATCATGAAACACTGGATTCTTAGAGAGTTTGATACAACTCTAATTATCATAGTAAATGACTATGGGATACAACTCCCGATAAACAATTATGCAAGTAACTTGTGAATCCATATGGCCTCACAACTAGTCGTACTGGCTATAATGTATTCTACCTCTACTGAGCTAAGTTCCACGAAATTCTACTTCCTGTTGAACCAGAATATCATCACTAATACCAAGCTAAAGCGACACTTTCAGGTACTTTTCCTGTTTGTTTCACTACCTACCCAATTTGAGTGTGTATACTCATGCAAATTCACTTCACCATCTCCAATATATCTCAAACCATAATCCACTATGCCCATCAAATACATGGGCACATGTGTTGTTGTTACCCAATGCTCTTGCCTTAGCACCACCATGAACTAACTCAAGGTGTTCACTGCAGAATATTTGGCCTAGTGTTGACCGAAAACATCAAAGAACCTATTAGCTTTCTGTATAATGTGGGATCCACCAACTATATATATAAATTTGTCACCTTATTTAGATTAGTGATCATGGGTGTGACCATAGGTTTGTAGTCCTCCATCCAAAACCTCTTCATGATCTGAAATACATACTTACATTGCCCAAGGAAAATGCCTTCCTCCTTAGTGATAGAAATACCACACCATGGTGAATAGAAAGACTACACCATAATGAATATTCCTTTTCCAAATTATTCAAAATGTTTCCAAGACCCTAGGCATAATAGGCTATCATATTTTCTCCAGGATCATGAAGACTCCCCTCCCACACCTACCACCCATGTATAGGGATATATTTCTCACTCTAAAATGTATAAGAATATCTTAGTTCTCTTAGTATAATCATAAAAAATGGCGTGACACTGTTAAGCCTTAGATAAATCTCCATGTTATGTATAAAACTCCTTATTAAGCCCCAGATATTGAATTATTACATTTCTAGTGTTATATGTGTAGGTCCGTTGGAACTCTGCATTGCACCCTTTCATCATAATTGTACCCTTTGTATCATATTATTTTCTAAATTGGATATACTATAAAAGGAGGTTTCCCCCTCAAAGTGGACTATAATCATTGATTTTTATCATTTTTAAGGCATTGGACCATAACATTTGGTATCATAGCATAGATCCTAGGGTTTTTCTCCTCCAAGCAAGTCATATTAGTATTTTCACTATAAATTTTTTTTGGGATGATTCAAAAAGATAAATCGGAGGTTATTTATAATACATAACAAGATAAATATGGTGCAAATTTGATCTTCTAGGTCATTATACTTTCGAAGATATACCATGTGGAAGATATGGTTTTTTACTAGTCCTATAACTAGTCTCAAATAGGTGTTCTCGGTAAAAAAAACATATATTCTCCAGTGAGGATCCAAATTATACGAGACCAATTTCATTTGAAAGAGGACATTCCATAGTATTTCTGGTACAAGTTTTAGAATCAGGTATTAAATATTGAACATGTGGTATTTTGTATAAGTTCACTCTCCAAGAAAGGCAAAAAATCAATAAGGTTTGGGAAAGTTACCATAACTTTCATTTGACACACCCAATTTTGGTTAGATCTATGACATTGCAGAGAAAAAATATCACAGTACTATAGGTCAAAATTTCATACTCAGAAGGGCCTAAATTTCAGAAATACATCAAAAGTAAGGTTGGTTAGGAGGACATACTCCAAATTAATGGATTTAAAGGTATGCAACTTACGATTGGCATAACTTTTTATTGGAAGATTTGTTTTTGGTGATTCAAAATTTGTGATAAAGAGAAAAAATAGGAGAATTATTATTTTTTCATATGGATGCAAAGGATCCTATAAAATTTACTTCACCAAATAAACCTCCAGAGAGATCGACCATGACTCAAGATGAAATCCAAGAGATTTACTATCGAATGGAAAAGAAGATCACTGAAAATAGGGAAAAAATGCAACAAAATATGAGTGAAATATGAAAAGAAATATGGAACAAATTGAATTAAATATGGATGTGAATTTGGAACATATGGAAAAGAAGATTATAAAAGCCTTAAATGAGATTTTACCTAAAATTGATAAGGTGTGTGAAGATAATCATGAAAATAAAGGTAGTGCTTAGGTTGAACAACTTTCCAATAATAAGAATTTCCAGGGGGAGATAACTCCCATAATGGAGTTACTTATGGATGGTATCCAAAAGGAGTGAACCTTCCCAATATTGAATTAAGGAAGTTTGATGGAACATAGGTATCGTCCAGCATGTGCACACCTTGCATGGCTCTGGTGTCAGCTCTGCACTTCTGAGAGCCTAGAACCAAAAAGTTCTCTCTACTTGAACCCTGCAGTCACGCACTCCTTGCGAACAAATTCAACTGCCCTCCTTGCAGGAATTCTCTGATTCAAGATAGAGAAACAATTGAAACTAACTCCTTGTCCTCCCAAACTTCACTTCAACCATGAAATCACATACACAACATATAAAAGCAAGTGCATGAAAAAAAGCAAACATTCATGAGCATAATATCATCAATACACAGAGAATAACACAACCATGAAATTGAATCAAAGCTTTCTATTAATTCAATATCTATACATGGAGGTTCTTCATACACTTCTCTTCTCTGTTCTCCTTAATGTTCTCAATGATAATGTTATAATGTACAAAGGAGGGTGTCTATATCCCATTTCCCTCTCGAGTTCTTAGGCTATCAAATCTAGAATTAAATGTTCTATCTACTTTACATTAACTATCTTAAATGCCTCATCTACCTAAGGGCATGAGCTTATCTGCTCAAGGTCCATTACAATGTACAAGTGCAATTCATTAATTTCACACATTTATGTTTGGCGCAATAAATATCAAGGTGTTTCAAAAATTTGGTGCTGGTGCTGTCCAACTGTTCTCCGCTCTGCGTTGGCTCGCTTGATGAGTTGTCGATGCTCCTGCATCATACTCCTCGCCTTGAAAATTTTCATGGGCTCCTATCCATGAGCTCCTGCACGGTCTGTCCATGCTTCTGTATTACTACTTCATTTTCCCAGCTAGCATCTTCCACTGGGCGATTCTTCCATTTCACCAGATACTCAAAGTACTGCTTTCGTCTGGTCTTCTTTCCCACTCGCTTGTCCAGTATGCACTCCATCTGTGGCTTCTCTGCAACTGGTAATTGTTTCATCCACTGGATCACTGGTTCCTCAGTTCCACCCTCTACTTCTCTAGCCCTGTATGGGTATAAATCTGAAACATTAAATATTGGAGATATCCCGATGCCATCCGACAACTCAATCTCATAAGCATTCTCTCCGAATTTCTTTAGGACCCTGCATGGCCCAATTTTATTCATTTTTAGCTTGTTGTATGTTCCCCTTGGGAACCTTTCCTTCCTCAGATGTGCTAGAACAAGATCCCCAAATTTGAACTGAAGTTGTCTCCGATGTTGATCCACTCCGTGCTTATACTCCTGATTTGAGTCTATCAGTCACTGCTTCACCTTGCCGTGAAGTTCCTTCATCACTTCAGCGAATTCCTCTGCACTAGCACTGCTAGTAGCAGTCTGTTCTGACCCCCTGAGTTCAGAAACTCCTCTCGGTTGTGTCCCATACACAATCTGAAATGGACTTTTTCCTGTACTCCGATTCACTGAATTGTTGTATGCAAATTCTGCCTGCGGCAATACATTGTCCCAGCTGCTATGGTGTTCTGTCACCGGGATCCTTAATAAATATCCCAAGCTTCTATTGACCACTTCTGTCTGCCCATTCATCTGAGGATGATAAGCCAAACTAAACTCCAAGTTAGTTCCTAGCTTCTTCCATAGTGTCCTCCAAAAATGCCCTATGAATTTGGTATCCCTGTCTAAGACTACGCTTCTCGGCAATCCATGTAGTCGCACAATATCTTTGAAAAAAAAGTTTGCGATGTGTGTCACATCACTGGTCTTCTGGCATGGAATGAAATGTGCCATCTTTGAAAACCTGTCTACCACCACAAAGATGGAATCAACACCTCTTTGTGTCCTCGACAGACCCAATACAAAATCCATGCTGATTGCCTCCCATGGTTGCTCTGGTATGGGCAATGGATGATAATACCCTGCATTCTGTTTTCTCCCCTTTGCATGCTGACAAATCCGGCATCTGTCAACAAACTGTTTGACCTCTACTCGCATGCCTGGCCAAAAATATGATTTGCTCAGCTTTGCGAATGTCTTGTCGTGGCCAAAATGCCCTGCTAATCCACCATTGTGCTTCTCTTTCAACAAGTTCTCCCTCATGGAGCAATTCGGAATACACAGTTGATTGCCTCTGAAAAACAATCCTTCTTGGATCATATAATCTATCCAAGGACTCCGATCTCTGAGAACTAGATTCTCAGCTGCTTCATACGCTTCCCCAAAATCTGCATCTCCTGCATACATATCCCTAAGATTTTCAAAACCTAAAGTTTTGACTCGGAATTCCTGCAGCAGCAAA
>JASDQU010237115.1:4105-16178 GCA_032191745.1 Picea mariana | reverse complement strand
TTTCTTTCCTGTAATTGATTAGGTTACACTTTGCATACACAGGTACAATTAAGACCTCCATCTCTCACCATACATGCACTTATAATGGAGTGTTTTACCTTGCCTGGTAGTTATTTTAAGCTCGGTTAGGTTTCCAGAATGATTAATTATTGTTTATGTGGTTGTCCCAGGAGATATAATCATAGTTCATCTCTATCTTTCATGAGCCAACAATGAACAGATCCATCCCCTGAGAAAGAATTCTAAATTATACATTTGTTGATCAGTTTTGCTTTCTGAATTTTGAATTGTATGTGTGGAGTGTTATTTGAAAGGTGTGAAACAGAGTATTTAGTTTCAAAAGTGATTTCTTACATAGACTATACTCAACAGACATAGACAATTATCTTTTATCAGTACATCAACTCTATTGATTATGAAACCAGATTGACATATTAAATGATTGCAATTTATTGAACATATAATTGCACCAACACTTACTCAAAGGAATACCAAGGGTGAATAACTCCCAATCAGTTTCATGAGAAAAACCCTTCATGATTATGAATTAAGGTATTCAGAGTTGGAAAAGAAATCCCTCGATCTTGTGAAAGCAGTGGCACACTTTCACACGTACATACTAAATTCCCATGTCATTGCTTATGTTCCATCATCACCAGTGAAGATGCTTCTGAATCAACAAATGAGAGAAGGAAAATGGGCTAACTGGCTGACAAAGATCCAAGAATATGATATTCATATTAAACCTTTAAAGGTTGTCAAAGGACAAGGTTTATGTAAGATCATCACAAATGGTGATTCTATGGATGGAATGATCTCAATTTCAGTAGGAGAACCATTGGTTGATTCAGAATGGTACGGAGACATTGTATTCTACTTAAGATTCGGGCAATTTCCAGTCACCATGAACCCTAAAGAGCGAAGAACATTGAATATTAAGGAAAATCAATATGTGTTAATTGTTGATATACTGTTCAGAAGGAACTATGATGGTATATTACTGGGATGTGTTGATGAAAACATGGCCCAAGAACTAATGAGAGAATTCCATGAAGGAATATGTGGTGGACATTTTGTGTGCACTGCAACCTCCCACGAGATAATAAGAGCTGGATTTTATTGGCCATCAATTTTCAGAGATTCATATGCCACAATAAGGAAGTGTGTATCATGCCAGTAGTTTTTAGGAAAAATGAAGAGATATATGATGCCTTTATAACCCATAATTGTAGAAAAACCATTCTCTTAATGGGGACTTGATGTCGTCGGGCCAATAAATCCAAAGTCGACCAAGGGACACATGTATAGATTATTTTACAAAATGGCCAGAGGCAGTTGCATTAAATAAAGTTGATTCTGAAGAGTTAATTAAGTTCCTCAAAGATAATATTTTGTCAAGATTCAGTGTCCCAGATAAATTTATCATTGATAATGGTTCAATTTTCATTGGTTCAAAGTTCATGGAGTTTTGTGGACAATATGGAATTATTATAGGGAATTCATCGAATTATTATCCACAAGGAAATGGTATTGTAGAATCCACAAATAAGACACTCATCTAGATATTGAAGAAAACTATTGACAAGAACCAAAGTAATTGACATTTGAAGATGACTGACATGTTGTGGGAAAGAAGAATGACTCCAAAGGACATCATTGGGATCTCCCTGTATACATTGGTTTACGAGAAAGATTCCAAAATGCAAATTAGCCTCGAACTAAATTCCTTGACTTTCGTGGTTAATACATAATATGCAGAAGACAGTACACCTATCCAAAGGAGGGTCAACCAACTATTGAAATTGGAGGAAGAATGGCACAAAGCCTTGAATTGAACTTCTCATAAACAACAAAGTATCAAAAGATATTTTGATCAAAGTGAAACTGCAAGGAATTTTCATAAGGGAGAATCGGTGCTACTCTAGAACAAGGCCAAGGAAAAACCATCAATGCATACAAAGTTCGAAGCACTCTGGATTGGACCATACATCGTTGAAAAGATCCTAGTTTTTAATTCCTATATGCTCCAAGACATGAAGGGTAAAATATTAATGTTTCCTATCAATGGGAAACATTTGAAAGGTTTATTCACCTAAAACTTTCTCATTTTCCTTGTACATAAATTTATTTTTCAATTTTTATATTATTACCTTTAACTGCATAGCCCAATGGACGGAAGCACCTGGTCATAAATATTTTGGATTCTTGACAACCCACGGGGGGTTATCATCCCACAGTTGGAGCCAATTGTTGAGATCAATTCCCGCTTCCGAGTTTTCCCTCCCCTTTCTATTTTCCCAACTTCTTTTTTCCATTTCTTTTCCCTCTTCTATACTTACCCTCATTCCCCTTTTCTTTTCTTCCTTCTATTTTTTCCTTTCTGGTTATATACTTAGTCATTTCTCAAAATAGTGGGTTGGCAGACTCACGGGTTCTCACCTCCATCCATATTCCCATATCATGAGTCCAACTGACTGCCATGTTATTATGTACTTAACTGTTTTTGCAATCACAGGTTCACGGGTTCAAGATTTCATATCCCAAGTTTCGTGATATCAATTTTACACCCAAAGATATGTGATCTACATTATGACCGTTGGATTTACCAAGCTCCTAAGTATCTCATTTCTCCTATATTGAGTCTAATCGACCACAGTGAAACACTTAGCCTCTTTTCGATCTTTCGCAACCGCAGGTTCCTGGGTTGGAGGGTTCACAAAAATTCCCAAATCCTAATTGCTCTCATTCGTCCCCACCATCTTTGTGCTTTCCCAATACGCATTTAAGTATGATTTAATTCTAATAACTCATCATGCAGGTTCCGTAAATATCGTCATTAATAAGAGAAGGGCTCGACGATATTTCCCATTAAACTGCATTAAAGCAGGATTTTCCAAAGATTATATTATTGTTATCTCTCTCACGAGTTCATTTCAAGTATTATCTGGTTAAAATAACACTTCCATCAACCTATGGCAGCAACAACTCGACAACAGTTCTACGCTGATACTTTGAATATTTTTGGGCATGAGGACCATAACTTTCAGTGGTCTTGAGTGTATTCTTACTATTCATCTCCCTCTGCTCAAAAGGAAGTGATCTGGACATATGGAATTTCTCACACAGGGTGTGTCCCTGAGATTTTCTACTGCAAGGAACTGGTTGCATGGTCCGTTGAGAAATGCATACCAAGTCAGTGAATCATACAACTCCAGGATTGTTCTCCCATCTCTCTTTCACCGTAAATATTTTGTAAGATGTTGAAGCTCCCTTAACCAACACTTACCTTCAAAGGAGAGGATTGTAGGGATTTCCTGAAAAATCATGATAACGGCCTGGACCTCTTACCTGAGTTCTTGGATAATCTCGTGGATATCCTTGAAGACATTACCAGGATTCGAGTTGACTCGTTTAAAAACCCCTTTCGGGAAATTGCTTGGTTGTTTACCAGGCTGATAGGCCAATAAAGAACCGCCAATATTTCCTGAATGATTCTTTATATTTTATATTTTACAGTTAAAGAGCAAGCTATTTTCAATTGGGGAAAAATGATTTCCATTGAAATCTCCTCCCAATTGTCACAGTACAAAAAGACAAGAAATTCTTCACGGCTTCTTATTTGGTGTTTGCGATAGCACATTGCTGTCAATTTCCAAAATTGTTTATCTATAAGAAGGTGAACTGTGAACTTGATCCAGTTACCTTCTGGTACCAAGCATTATGGAGACATAATGCTTCTTTGCATTTTTATGAAGTTTACAATGATTTTGTTTTAGTTTTCAAAGGATTATTGTTTGGTAAAGATACCCCCAGAATATCCGACCAGGAAAATAAATTCTTGGATAAAAAGGGTACGTTAAAGAAAATGGAAAATCATAATGCTATCAGGATTTCCAGCTCCAGGGAAAATCCCTCTTTTCTTCCCTGCCATGTATCTAATAAAATGTTAATCACAGAAGTAGCAAGGAAGTATAATTTATGGCTGTAGTTTTTCCATGAGAAACAGAAAAATAAATCCATACCCTTGCCTTGGAAAATTGGAGACTTTATCTTAAGGAATATAAACAAAATCGATTAGTTCACGAACCACTTCCACAATGTGAATCTGGAATATTATGAAAATATAAAGGGGTTTGACCCTAACAGAATTTTCGTGGAACATATGTTGGCAGTAGAGTTCAAAAATTCATTTATTCATATTGTTATGAGTGAAGAAGAAGACAATAACTTAAGCGCTCCTACTCACAATGCTGGTGACTTGGAAACGATACTTAGTACCAATTATTTTAGAAGAAAGGAAAGGGTCCCAGTGAGAAGAATGCCCAGTCCCCAACTATTACTCCTAAAACTACCACATCTTAGAGCAGTGCTCCAATGGCCCACCCATCTAGAAAAGTTGCCAACAGTAGTTCAGGCGGTGGAGGAGAAAAGAATACCCCAATGGAAAAAATTGAGAGCTCGCACAAGCTTCCTATGAGAAAAAAGAGGGAAAATGTCGTGCAAGAAGAAGAAGACCAGTGCATAGAGAGTGAAATCAATAGATTCTCCCTTGAATATATGGAGATCGAAGTGGATATCAAGAAAATGTTTCCCAACATTGATCAGCTGGGAAATACAGCCCATCAAAATTCATCATTGGAAATCATTGAGAATGAGACCTTCAATGAAGAAGACTCATTTTATTTTCAGAGCGTTGTCTTTGACAGGGAATCCAAGAAATTGATTATTGAAAAAGGTGATATGAAGAGTAAGAAAGGAAAATTTTGTTCATATGTTGACCTAAGAGATATGTGGCCTTCACAAATTTCTAAAATTCACAGAGCATCTAGGGATGATCTGGATGACTCCATTGGTAGTCTTGAAGCAGAAAAAGCGAAGTTGAAAGAAAGGATCAAGGAACTGGAAGATTCCTTAATGCCTCTTCCACTTCTTTCCAGTCCTTTGACAATAGTCATACCCACCACACCCACTGCTAAATTGAAAGGATATTCAAGCCTACTTACATCAGCCATGAGCTATGTGGAAATAAATATTAAGAAAAGAATGGCATTGATCACAGAGGCATGGGAAATTTTGAAAAACATTGTTTCTTTTGGCTCGAGGGCACATTCCTTCCATGAGTATTTGCAATCCGACCTGAAAAATGAAGAAGGTTTTTACCTTGATGTTGTATTACCCTTTGGAAACAAGGTTTCCAAAATGACAGAACTAAGGATAAGAGAGGAGGATTTTCCCACCCCGAGTCAGATAAAACACTTGAACGCGTGTTGGAAAGAAAAGATTAAAAATTTGAACAGTATTGTTCAAGCATGCAACCAAGTTATATCAAAGAGGGAATAATTATTCAAGAGGCTCACGGAGGTAGACCAAGATGGAAGTAATAATGAAGTACAAGACCCCAAACTAATCCTCAACTCGTTGTTCCTAACAAAGCAACAGTTCAATGAACAAGTTGATATTTTTAAAGGGTTATCAGTTGAAAATTTTTATGGTATACTTGAATATTATGAGGAAAACATAAACAATTGGCTAGTGGACTCTTCCATGAAAAATCAGAACATTGAAGAAGAATTGCACGGTATTTCCCTTGATTCACGAGACTTGGAGGGTGATTTTTTCAACATCAAAATTTGGCATGAGATCAACGTGGCACCAATGAAAAATTATATTGAAGAATGGTTTAAGAAAGCAATCGACAAATTGACCACCGAGGGGCAAGAAAAAGTTGATGTGGTTCTTGTAGTTGTTAATGAAGATAATAAAAGGACACCAACAAGAAAGTGAAAACAATGAGAGACCATCATAGTAAGTTATGTTGATCACATCTTTCTTTCTTTATCAGTTCCTTCATCCAGTTACTCCACTTCTTTGAATAGAAATTTTTAACCGAAGTCTGATAACTTCTCTTTTCTTCTTTCTAGGTATTTTTGTTCTTTTACCACCCATCATCCTCCTTCTACAAGCTTAATTCTTGTGTATATTTTCCTTATGGTCCACGGGAGCCCCAATCCCAGTTTTTAAGATAAATGCATTTTAAATTTCAAAGAATATGTAACAGACTATATATTTTTAGAAATTTCAAGAGAGCTATTTCAGGATCAATTTCGACTGTGCTTTGTAACTCTGATTTTTGAGTATAAAGTATTTGAGATTGGTCTATGATTATATTTATTTGAGCTGCCCATATTTCCACTCTGTTAAAGTTCTCTTATGCATGCAGATCACCTTCTTTTTATTTTTATGTGATCATAAATATTTATTTTAAACTATGATGGATGTGAGGAAATTTTGCTTATTTTCTTTAAATGTGTGAAGTGTGTGGTTCCTGGTCCTTTCTCAGGAACTTTCTTTAAAAATAAAACAAAACATTTTCCTTTTATCTTTCTTGCAGTCTTTATATTTATGTGATTAACACGACAGACTTCTGCAAAGTCCCACATTCTGAACATCTAGAATCCCAAAGAAAATATTAAAGTAAATAGGAGTACCACCTCTATAAAAATGCAGGGGGATTTACATCCTCATGAGGTTTTCATTTCGGTCCTAACTGATTCAAGCGTCAAAATTTTTGGAAACCATACTGGGGAATTGAACTGAAATTTGGAACCTGGTCTAGCATTTTAAAAATATATGACTTTTCCCCAGGTTGATCAGCCCCACTTGGAAATTGTATTGAACAATCAACGAAGCATATTACATCAGCTATATAATCTGGTAATAACAAAATATGAGACCCGAGAAGAATTAGAAAGGTCTTGGCATATATTATTCCAAGAATAAGAAAGATAAATCCTCCAGAGACAGAGGAGAGACGAGTGACAAGACCGAAGAAACCAAAGGCTAGCTAGAGCAGCACAAGACTAAGGCCGAGATTGAAGTTGAACGAATACAAGGGACCCATTACCAGAAGTAAAAGAAAGCAACTCTTTATTTTGAGAAGTGAAAATCATATTCTTGGAATCTCTTCAGGTATGGTAGAAAGAAATGAACAACCGCAAGATGAGCATCATGAGAAGAGACAAGGAGGTGGAAGAGATGCTGCAAGAAATCAAGAAAACCTAAGGTTTGAAAATAGAATAAGAATAAGATATTCCCCTTTGAATCTTCTAGGTGAGCAACATGATCTCCCTATTCTCTCTAAGGGTACCCTGAAGGAATTTTTTGGAGACGGAGCAATTGATGCAGAGAGGCATCTGCACTTATTTCTTGATGTTTGTGATTTTCACCATGTTGAGTATGATGATGTCATGGTAAGATTATTTCTACAAACCTTATCAGAAAGAGAATATGAATGGTATACGACATTACCTAGTAGATCAATTCACTCATTTAATGACCTCGAAGCCATGTTCATGACTATGTTCACCCCTCCAATTGCTTATCATACCCGTCTCACCAATTTCACCCAGATTGGTTTGAGGAAGAACGAAATAATGCGAGATTTTAATCCCAGGTTCAATAAAACCTTGAGTAAGATTCCAGAAGATAAAATACCAAATGACCCATTCATACACGGTTTTTATAAGAATGCAACGCCCCCGAATGTGAAATATGCTATCAGAACATACCAAGTGGATACCTTGGAGGAGGAAATTACTAAAGCCACTGAGATGGAAGAAATTATGATTGAAACGGGTGATGACTCCGACATTATATTGGGAAAAGTACAAAGGAAACTCAGAGGATTAAGTATTGATAATCAGGGAGCCTCCAGTTCAAGAAAGAACGAATAATTCAAGCCACAAATCGCTCAAAACCAAACAATTGGAGGAGGATTTTTCAAGGGAACCATACCATATGTAATGGTAGACCCTGTGGCGGCACAAGAAACTAAGAAAATAATTGAAATTGCATAGATGAATGGAAATATCAATCAAATGCATAACGAGATAACCAGATTAAGAAGGGGGGGTAATTATGTGGAAAATCCGAGAATATCGGTTCCAAAGAAAATAAGGAACCCTCTCCAAGAAAATAGAGTGATGTTTGAAAACATGGATAATCCGCAAAGACCAAGGGCTCCCATGCAACCGACTCCCAATGTAGTTGTTGTGGATGATGTATATGATGGGAAAATGGTTGAGCAAGAGATTTATTAATCACCTGATGACATTTCTGAAACTTTACATATGGATGGATGCGAGACGTCCATGTATATATTTGAAGAAGGGACAACGACCACAACTCGCAAGAAAACATTGCCCAGACACGAGCGCTTTTAAATAAATACAAGAATAAAAATGATTCGGAAAAAGAAAAAGAAAAATCAAGTGAGAAAAGGGCTAATGAGAAAGTGACGGATAGAGTTGGAACTAAGAAGCAACAACTAACGTCAAATTTCATGCAGATGACATACAATGTTGTAGAGGACTTAAGTAAACTAAGGATAACTCTTCATTTTACAAAAATGGTAAAGATTCCCCAACAAAGGGAAAACATTTTGAGATTATTGGATGATTCATATGAAAAAGCAGAGGTTGTTGTTACTCGTCCGAAACAAAGCCAAAACCAGTCAAATCCGAAGCTCGGAGGTAAGATTCCTCCTTTTTACATTTCAATTGAAAATCATGATGTTGCACTCCATAATTGTTTAGTTGACACAGGCATGACCAATAATATCATGTCGTTGATGGTCATGGAGGCGTTGGGCATGAGTTTTACCAAATATTACAAGACTGGTGAAAGTATATGTACAATTGATTCTAGAAAAGTGCTTGATTATGGAAAAATCAAGGACTTTTATGCTTGGATCATGATGGCCCCCCATATTATTACAGTTTTCAATATTATTGTGGTGGACCTTCCTCTGACATATGGATTTGTGCTGGGAAGAGATTGGTCATCTATGATCAGGGGATATATAATGAACAATGGAAGTTGCATGATGTTGCCAAGAAAAAAAGGAGCAATGATTAAGGTGCCCCGTGAACCCAAGAAACCCTTCTCTTTCAAAAAGAAAGATAGTGAGTTAATGGAAGATTATATAGACATCTGGATGGGAAATTATGCCATCCTAGACATGGAACATAATGAAATCTTGGAGAAAATTCAAGACATGAAGAATAAGGAGTATATGTTTGAAGGTTATTGGAGGATGTCATTCAATGGAGCTTGTTCAAGCTCTAGGAGTGGAGTTGGAATTGTCCTGATAAGTCCAGAAAATATAATGCATCCACATGCAATCAGACTTGAATTTGCTTGTACCGATAATGAGGCAGAATATGAAGCTTTGATTCAAGGGATGATTCTTGCATAAGAAATGAATATAGAACATCTAATTGTGACTGGCGTCTATGAGTTGGTGATCAATCAATCCACCCATAAGTATAAAATCAAGAAGGAAAGACTCAAGTTATATTTCAAAAGAGTCAACAAATTGATGGAATTTTTCAGTTCTTTCAACATTTCCTTCATTCCAAGGGACAAGAATCAAAAGGCATATTCATTGGCCTTGGTGGCCTCATTGTCAAACCCAGATGATATACAAAGAAAATTATATTTTCAAGTAGAAAGAGCATTCCGACCTTCTATACCCGATAACATGGAATAGCTTCAAATGTTTGAGAATGATGAACAATTGGAGAAAAATTTGTTGAACAATGATAATGATGAAGACAATCACATGTATGTTGTGCCTAAAGATTGTATGCAATTTGAGTCTGTTTTTACAAAAGATGATCATGCTAAGAATATCCTAGAAGAAATTTCACTTCGAAAGGTGCAAGAAACAAGAAAGGTCAATATTGGAACTAACAATTCTCCAAAATATGTCAACTTGGGAGTTGATTGTACCATTGAAGAAGTTGATCAATATGTTGCATTATTTTAAGAATATCTTGACGTGTTTGCGTGGACCTATGATGATTTGAAAGCTTATGATAAAACAATATTCCAACACATCATTCCTTTGAGAGAAGAAGCAAATCCTTGTTGGCATGTTTTACAGGTAGCGTATGCTTGTCATTGATGGAAAGTACAACAATGATGATGGCTTGAGTACAAGTATAATGTGCCAAGTGGGCACTAGAAGTATTTTGGGAAGACGCAGTAGAGAAAGCTCGTGAAGACCAGAAGAGATAGTGCAGAGGTGCACGCAGAGTGCAGTGTATGTGTGTTTGTCATTGATGGCAAAGATCATGACCAACAACACAACGATGATCGCATGGAAAGATCAGAAGCTAAATTCCATTTCGAGTATCAGAAACAAAGACTCCATTTCGGAGTTCCGGATACCAGGAGTTGGAGGAGTCAAGAGTCGAGACTCTTCATCACAGGAGTCCCGAAGTGCCGAAATGCAAAACACCGAAAATCCTGAAACAGGCACATCGATCGGAGTTTCAGATACTGAGAGTTGGAGGAGTCAAGAGTCGAGACTCTTCATCACAAGAGTCCCGAAGTGCCGAAATGGGAAACGCCAAAAATCTCGAAACAGGCACATCAACCGGAGTTTCGGATACCGGGAGTTAGAGGAGTCAAGAGTCAAGACTCTTCATCACAGGAGTCCTGAAGTGCTAAAATGCGAAATGCCGAAAATCCTGAAATAGGCACATCAACCAGAATTTCGGATACCGGGAGTTGGAGGAGTCAAGAGTCGAGACTCTTTATCACAGGAGTCCCGAAGTGCCGAAATGCGAAATGCCGAAAATCCCAAAACATGCACATCGACTGGAGTTTCGGATACCAGGAGTTGGAGGAGTCAAGAGTTGAGACTCTTCATCACAGGAGTCCTGAAGTGCCGAAATGCGAAATTGAGAAAGCGTTGTATGGATAAGAATTTGGTCACTGTCGGTGGTCACATCGGCGAAGAGCTGTAGAGAAGAGCTCCAAGAGACAAGCTCCATTTTGGAGGTTGGGACATGGAGAGTCGAGACAACTCATCACAGAATCCCCGAAACGTGAAATGTGAAATGCGTGTTCAGAATTGGCCCCTGGTCATAACCTATGGTCACATCAACAAAGGCTCAAGGGAGGAGGTAGCACAAAGCTAATCTCCATTTTGGAGATTGCGACTTGGAGAGATGAGATGCCTTGCCACAGGAATTTCGAAATGCCGAAATGTCAAATTCTGAAATGGTGAAATAAGTGTGAGACCCATCATTTATGATCCAATGGTGTAGGTTATTTGGGAATATGATCGAAGGGATACTGTTTCTCTTCACAGTTAATCAATCAATGGAAATTCAGTTGCTGATGTGATTTTTGGAGGTTCACAGTGTAACTACTAGAAAGGACTGATTGTTTCTGCCAGAGGACTCGAAGACACTTCAGGGTGATCGCCAGAGAAGACGAAGAGTCTCAAGGAATCTACCAGTGGAATGAAGTCTGTTCATAGAGGCAATTGACATATGGAAGAGAGTTTAATCCTATAACTGCAAAAGAGAGGATGAGCTCGATTGTGACAGAGAAGACAAAGAGTCTCAACTGCTAGAGAGGCTAAGGAATCTTAGCATAACACCCAGTGATGATGAACACATGGGCATAACCATGAGAAAATATGAGGAATTGCCATGATGATGAGGTAGAGGACTCGACACGAGTAGAACATGAAGAACATAGAGAGTGGGTCGATGCTTGAGCGAGCGAAGCAGAGAAAAAAAATTGAAGTGGCAGTGAACAACCTGATGAACAGAACTCTGGCAGGTTGAAGAGCATGCCAAGGCACTGTGCATGGAGGAAGAAGAAGGTGCAAAAATAATATAAATACGTAGAACAGAGAAGAGATGGGTGTTGTTGTTGAGATGGATTTATGCACATAGAAGGAGGCAGAGTGCAGCAGCTAAAATGCACAGAAGAGGAATGGTGCATTGAAGGTACATGGCGCACAGAGCGTAAAGGGCAGAAGAACATAAAGCGTAAGGGGACTATGCATGAAGACACTAATGTAGGTAGAGCAGAGCAGTGTAGCAGAACAGTGATAAGACCGGTAAGCCATTGATAAATATTGGATCACTGTGATAAACTTATATATAGCAAACTTTATATTTTAGGGTGGTTGGGAGGTGCTAGGGAGGACTGTTGTCCTCAGAGGTTCAAGTGGGTGCTTGAACACAGGGAGTTGTAGCTTCCATCTGGT